>CM021742.1:4172159-4357599 GCA_011075105.1 Heteronetta atricapilla
CCGGGGGCGGCGGCGCCATGCCCGGGCCGGCGGCGCCCGCGGGGCCCGGTGGCGGCGGCGGGGCCGACCCGGAGGAGGGCTACGACTTCCTCTTCAAGCTGGTGCTCATCGGGGACGCCAGCGTGGGCAAGACCTGCCTCGTGCAGCGCTTCAAAACCGGGGCCTTCGCCGAGCGCCAGGGCAGCACCATCGGCGTGGACTTCACCATGAAGAGCCTGGAGATCCAGGGCAAGCGGGTGAAGGTGAGCGGCGGCCCCAGCGCTCCCCGCGGCTCCCCCCGGCCGCGCAGCCCCGGGGGGCCGGCGAGCAGCCGAGCCCGGCCCGGCCGCCGGAGGGGGCGAGGCGGCGGCTGCGCTCCCTCATCCCGCTGCCTGCCGGCCGTGCCGTGCCCGGAGGAAGGGCTGCGCCGCTCCTCCCCAGCTGTTCCCGGCAGAGGATGAGCCGGGCCCGTAAAACTTCTCTTGGAGCGGCGCGGCCGGCCGCTGGGGTCCTGCCTGGCACCACGGGAGCGCTGGTGAGAGCCCGGCCGCAAACCCGCGCCCCGGGACGGGCTCGGCTGGGCTGTAGCGAGCTTCAGCCAGGCTGCTGGGGGCTTAGTTGCGGAGCAGGAAGAGCCCCGGGCTGCACTGCGCTGTGTGCAGGAAGGGCGGTGGGACCGGCAGCCTCAGAGGAGCTGCGGAACGCTTTTTAGATGAGGCGTACCGAAAAGTTGCCTTAAGGCACTTCTTACAGGGTGCCGTAGAAAGTGCAACTTCTACGGTTCTCAGATCGGAACAAATCAGCCCTAAATCTGACTTACGCTTTTCTCATGCTGGAGAAAATTGTTAGGGTTAGAAAAAGGCTATTTTCTATGTATACATGTATGATATATATAATGATTCTTATCCGCTGACTCTGTGGCACAAATTCCATGCAGTGGACTTGGCCTCTGAGCACAGAAGCAGCGTCAGGCAGCAGGAAAGCAAGGCTGGAGCACCCGGCAGTTTGGAGGGGGCTGCTGGTAGGAAACCCTTCAGCAGCCCCCTCCAGAATGAAGGCATGCATCTCTCTTTACTTACTCCCAACTGGGACTACAAAGAACTTAATTCAGTCACTGCCCAGGAAAGATTGTAAAACTGAAAAGCTTTTGAGAGGAAAGCTGATAAAGAAATACGATAATTGCAGCTAAATTTTGGACTGCTTGTACCAAAGTGGGGGCCAAAGTCCTCTCTCGTCTTTTCTTTATAAATTAACTTAGGTGAGCAGAATATTAAACAGGGGAAGTTGCAGAAAGTGGAAGAAATGAAAGCTCACCTCTCAGGAGGAGGATTACAAGTTCCACACCTGGAAAGGTGTTCGCTTCCTTTGTGGTATTTTACCTTTTCATTTTGATTATGGGGTTAGCTGAGGTTAGCAGTTGGAAAGGAATCTCAGGTTGTGCTATTAGTTTCTCTCCTGTGCTTTCTAGCAAGAGAGCAGTTAGCAGTAGGATTTCTCCTTTAAGATTGAAACCTGGCTCAATTTAAATGCCAGGCACACACAAAGTGACAAATGTGTCTGATCCTGGTGCCAGGGGGCTCGGCTAGGCACTTCAAGACGAGGACAGGACTAGCCCAGGGCAGAATTTCCCCAGGTGTGCTTTTTCCTATCCTCAGTGCCGAGGCTTGAGTGTAATGAAACCTGAGGATTGTTTCCCAGTATTTTACAAATGGCAAACGAGAAGATGCAAGCCTCTTGAGGCTTCCTTTTGTTTTAGATTACCCTGTACTTCCATTTAAAAAATTAAGGATACGCAGATTGAAGCACTAGTTGCAACAAGTCAATCTAGTGCTGCTGCTGCTGATATACCTTGTGTTACCTTTGTTAGCTGCTGAGTCAGGACCTCAGCTTAAATATAAAACATTTGCATGGGGTTTTTTTGTTGTTGTTTGGTCTCTTAAGGTGTGCATTGTACATGAAGTTTATATTCCAGTCAGGCTTTTCCATTTGGACTGAGATTTCGAGCAGTGCATTTAATCTCAGCAGGTTTGTTCAGCATGTTCTAGGAAATAGAAAATAAGGAGGCATTTTGTTACACTTTTGTGGGCTCCCTTTCAAAGTAGGCAGACTTGTACGATCAGGTGTGTATAGCTGACACATCGTACGGGTTTGATTTTGGTGTAGCTGATACTGATTCTAGGAGAAGCACTATAGCTATCTGAACAGATCCTACCCTGACCAGTTAGTAAACAAGCCTGTGTGTGTGCTCTGGAAGAGCTGTTTCTCCTTGTGTCAGTCACATGAGGCGTACTTGCTTAGAAGTGTTTCAGATAAATTGTTAACTGGGCTTCCTCAAATCGTGATACATTCGGGATGTGTCTCAAATAAAGTTTGCTTTACTGTTAAGATCCTTACAAACGCATGCCAGGCAATTTCCCAGCGCTGCTCCAGATTCATTATGGATTTATGCTACTCAAGACAAGATTCTTCATAAGAAATGAGAAGGTTTGTTTTGTATTTAGCAAATGGTGCAAGAATGAGAAAAATCCAGTTTTTGTAACTGGATCATCATTAAAAGTTCTTTCAGACAAGCAGAGTGTACAAAAAAGTCCCAGGGAGCATTTGAACACTACTTGCTCCACGTCCCCAGTGGCCCACGCTTCATTTTTAGACAGGGTAAGGATAGTATTACAACATAACTGAGTAACTATGATTCAGATGCTTATTTTGAGATTCGTACAAACATTTTAAGGTTAATTGTGTTACTGTCTCCTTCTATGTAAAACCGTCAATGTCTGCATTACAGTTATGTTTCTGCAACATCTGGAGCACAGGGATTTTAAGTCTAACTTAATTTTGATGCATTTTTGTTGGAGAGGGGAAAAGAAGCGTGCTGGGGGAGTAAAGGTGAAGGTTCTGCAAATACCTTGTGGTTTTCTGTTTTTATTTTTAACTCAAGTAAATCTTTCCTTGCATCTTAAAGCTGCAGTCTTTCACATGTCTCAAATGACATTTCATACACAACTGCCCCAGCAGCTACTGAAAGCTGACTAAGCGTCATACGCAAAGGGAGGTTACTGCTGGAGAAAGGAGCTATTCATGGACAGTCCTCATAACAGAAGCTTTCTCTAGAGTAATAAAACATAAAGCACTGGCAGTGTAAGCATCCCCAATATGTGCTAACCCAGATTTGCAGAGATTTACCACTAACAGAGGGGAAGAACAAGTAAACTCTGTGCCATCCCATCTGTTTCTCGTTCTTTCTTTCCAATTTCCAACTGCAATTTGAAATCCTGACCGGTAGGATTATCGAGCCAGTGGTCAGCGGGACAGGCTTCTGTGAGCCACGGGCTCTTGGAGGCAATGGGGCTAAAAGGGAGGCCGTGTGGCACGGAGCCATGCAGGGATGTGGCAGGTCTGGCAGGCTGGGTTTTAATGGAACTTGAATGTGAAAGCTACAGGTGATGAGCACCTTGGATTTTGTCACAAAGGCAGATTCGGACCAGTATGTATTCAGAATTTTTCCCCTTCAGCTCTATGAAATATCAGTTTAACAAGAAATGCTCTAGTAGATGCTGTTTAACAGGTTGCAGTTGTGGTGTGTTACAGTCTTATCTCCTAAGTAGCAGACTTAGTCCTACAGGACAGAGACTGCAGTTCCCAAAAGTCCCGGTTGTTGACTTAATGCATAGTGAGTAAAGTCCTATTGATAAAATAATTCCATGTTCTTTGACCAATAGAAAGAATCTGGCAAACAGAACAAAATGGTTTGCAAACAGAACAGTTCTATCACTGTAGGAAAATATATTTATAAAACCGTGTATCTAAGATTTTACGTAATTATAAGCAAAGACATTCCTGAATCCAAGTCTGTGACTTGTGGCTAGTAATAATAACAAAATTCCTTTTCTTTTCATGAGCATCCTTGTGAACTGATAAATTTATAGGGTATCTTTAATGTCTACTTTATGGTGCTATTTTATATTGTTTTACATACAGTAACTTTTGTTTATGTTACTGTTTTTCTCTCTCTTACCATATCTTTAAGAAAGTAGCAGGAGAGAACCTTTGAAAACAAACACACCCTTTATAGCAATTATTTCTTTATGTATCACTGCACTTTTTAATTTACAAGCTTTCTGAGCCCGTATGATATTAAATTTTGGGGCTTTTATTCAGGCTTCATGGCTGTAAATATATTATTTTCAGAATCTAATGTGTCATTCATTACCTGGCCAAATTGCAAATAATATAAAATTATGATTTGTTAGCTGTCATGACTGGGGTGATTGGAGGGTCAACTCCAAACAAACCCCACGTTTATCACGAATGGCATCAGGTAAGGTAAAAAGGAGAAAAATAAGAAATACATGTATTTGGGGAAAAAGACAAAAAAAAAGACAGGAATAAAAGGAAAACAAAAGGAAGTAAAAGAAAAACAAAAAGTTATGTTTATCAACATGGCTAAGCAAACACAAGTAAAGCAGTTGGTTATTACATGGAAGCAAAGCAGTGATCTTTGATATCTAGAGGAAAGTGTAGCTCTCTTGTCAACTACTTTGACGCTCAGAACAAGAGAGCAAACAAGAATGCTGAATTCTCTGCAAACAAGGATTCCTTATTCTCAGAATTTTTTGTAGAGGAAACAATCAAATGGATCAGTTTATCCTAACTGTTCTGTCTATGAATGTTACTTTAAATACGCTGTTTTCCAGAGCTTGGTTTTGTTGCTTTTGACAAAGGTTGTATAGATTAAGTTGTAAGATCATTTCAGTAAGACTTTTTAGGAGTAAGTGTTGTGATTTGCCAGTGTGCAGAAATGTATATTATTGTTTGCCATTTGAGATGACAGGATGGTCAGTTGGTTTAGAGTTAGTTAGCAGAGGCTCTGCATCCACCATTTCAATTCAGGGGAATCCTATCAGAGCTGCTATAGTTTGAAGAATTCATAGTACAAGAGTGACACTTTTATCTTTGTAATGGAAGTTATCAGCTACAGTATATACTTAGTGATTATTAATTCTGTTTCACAAACAAAGGTAGACCTGAACTTCCGTGCTTCTTTAGAAGAATCAGGAAAGTACTTAATAAATTATGTAGGAGGTGAGGGAGGGGGAGAAATTATTTAAAGTATCTCGAGGCCACTTGTTAAGCATTAACCTTTGATAAAGTATATTTATCAATGCGAGATGAGTGAGTCTGCATGAAAACATTTGATAATACTCATTTTCTATGCTCTTTGGTCAGTCTGTCACTCACCATTTTCAACACTGTCGATTTCTGTGGTTGAAATTCTGCTTTCTTTGAGCCTGATCAGACAACCAAGAACAACCTGCCAGAGAACCATCTTAGATCTCACCACCTTCTGATTTAAGGGCATGTGTGATTTGCTGGAGTTTGTAGCTACGTGTGGCTTCCCTATCCTCCCTCCTCACATACTGTGAATGTGTGTGCTTGTTAGTTAAGGCAACACACTTGTGAAGAGTTTCTAGTCATCAGACAACCAGGTTGGTAAAGGAATTGCATGACCTCATAAAATGCCTGCTTATGTACAGTTCCACAGCAGACTTGGTTCAGATGTATGAGATCCATGCACACTGATGGATCAAATAAACAATTCAAATACTGTAAAATCTGAAAACTATTGGTGTATGTATACAAAGTCCAAAGTGCCCACAAAACATTTGGCTTATTTTACCATTCATGGCAATCCAACAAGCATGGACACATATAAATACATGGAATGCTTACATATATTTTTGCCTAGTGTTTTCTCAGCAGCCGTACAGGAATTCTATGCATGTGCTCTCAGATCATGAGAGTTGACAGTGCCAACCCTCTTTGAAGCACACCTCTTTGAACTTGCTTTCTCAAACATGATAGCCTGTAATTACTTATTTTCATGCACATGTATACATATTTTTAAATCTAAAGTCATAGAATCACAAAGTATTTCAGGTTGAAAGGACTCCAGGTCTCCATCCAAACTCCTACTTGAACCAGTCAGCTAGGAGAACAGACCAGGTTGCTTAGGGCTTTATACAGCCTGGCCTTGAAAACCTCCAGGGATGGAGATTGCAAAACCTCTGGACAACATGCTCCACTGTCCTCATGGTGAAAAATCTTTTCCTCACATCAAGTTGAATTATTTCCTGGTTCCGTTTTTGTCTGCTGTCTCTCATCCTCCCACCATGTGCCACTGTGAAGAGCCTCTCTCAGGCTTCTTGGTGGCCTCCCCATCGGTAATGGACAGCAGCTAATAGGTGATCTCAGTCCCATTCCCATCCTGAATAAGCCTGGTTCCCTCAGCCTCTTATAGAGTATGTAGTCCAGTTATCTGACTATCTTGACAGCCTTCCACTCAACTTGCTCTAGTTCTTTAATGTATTTCCTGTGCTGGGGACCCAAAACTGGACCCTGTATTTTAGTTGAGATCTAGTATGTGCTGAGTAAAGGGGAATAATCACCTTTCTTGATCTACTGGCTTCACTGCTGTCCATACAGCTCAGGATGCTGCCAGCCTCCTTTGCTGCCTGGGCACGCTGCTGGCACCAGCTCAGCTTGCTGTCTGCAAAGACCCCCAGGGCCTTTTCAGCACGGCTGCTCCCCAGCCAGTCAGTCCCCAGCCCACATCATTGCAAGGAATGAATGACATATATTCTGTGCATGCTCCTTTCCAACAAGAAAAGATGAAAAAGCAAGTACAAAAAACGTTCAAGACTTTGTCCAATGTACTTATGGAAAGCTTTGATTCCACAGTGATTATACGGTCCTGAAAAATCGTACAGGAGTTAATAGCAGGTTTAGCACTTTGCTATTCAGTACCAGCCAGTGCTAAGAGATCTGGTGACCAAAAATTTCAAAGCTAAAAGAAGACCAAAATAACCAGCTTCTGTAGTAAAGGGGGCATTCAATAATGAAACAACCAGCACAAGAAAGGTAGCTTCTTGTCTTAGTTCACTGAGGGTATTCTGTCTTGGTCTTCTGAACAACGGGTGCTTATCTGTTCTTTATCCCGTCTTTGTTATTTACTGGAGATGGTCTCCTTAAAAGCCTCCTACCAGTCTCTCATTTCAAAGGTATGTTCTCTCAGTGTCCTCAGTTGAATTTAACACAATTCTCCAGCAATCCAATTTCTCGTTGTCTTTCTTACACCAGAGTTGCTGCCAAGGTGATTACAAAACCGGGAATTGCTTAAAAACGGTTAAAGTTGCTAAGTGACATGTGGCTTTTCATCATGGTATTTACAAAGCTCAAGCACTTAAATCGAGGAGATAAATACTCAAGAACTTCATATCAGATATGCAGTATATGACACATTTATATCTGGTTTTGCAACCTGTGGCTAATACAGTTTATTTGGCATTGTTTTGGTATTTACATCTAACTTGTACTAAGGAACTTTTAAATGAGAGATATCGAGCCTATATTTTTTCCAAAGAATTTGCAATTGCTCTATCTTGTCAAGAGTAACATGCTTGTAAATAGTTTAGTGGAGGGACAAGGTTATTGGATTGGTTCACGCCCACCTTCAGCAACAAGTTAAACTGAACAGGCGTATTTGGGATTGGTCCAAGATGGTTTTGCCATTGCTGTAAAGGGTGGTTGCCCCAGGAAGGTGCAACCTGCATGCTTTCGGTCCTGAATGGCTGTGTAATTAGTGCCAACTCTTCAAACAAAAGAAAAAATCCTTATTTTTCAGTGAAATCTGTGAATGAAGGTGTACAGTGAATCAGATGAACAGCTCCTAGTTTCAGTGCAGAGTGAGGACAAGGATATGCAGGTGGGATGGCAAGTCTTTGATGACAACATGCCCTTAGTTTTGCTGAAGCAAGTCATTAAACCATGTCCTTATTTGACCGACTTTGCTTGAAACAGAGTGATCACTCACCTGGCTCCTGCCAGCAGAAGTGACGGGAGCAGTGACAAACAGGTGTGTCATTTGGTATCTGTGTTTGCAAAGTATCTGCTTATGGGTTATGTCACACGACATAACATCTAACACATACTGTAGTCTCAGCATTGAAAGCAAAACCACAAGAAACTGAAGATCTTGTAAAAAGCTAAATGATTCTGAGTACTTACATAAAAGAGAAGTGACAATTAGGGAGCATGAACTTCAGCCTTCCAAGGCTACCTGGATGATGTTGCCTGGGAGGAATACTGCTGCTTGAGCTCCTCAGAAGGCGAAGCCGGTCTGTGGTCTGTGCTGTTCCCAGCAGGATGCTCGGGGCCTCAGCAACTTTGTACATTTAGTCCTGTGAATGCAGAGACATAAAAACTTGAGTAAAAAATGTCTGGGAGTGCTGTAAGAACTTCCTGGTGTCATTGTGAGGTTGCTCTATCACTGTTGACAACCTGTGAAGATCTGTGAGGACCAGAGAAATACAAATGCCATACTTATCTTCAGAAAGAGCAAGAAATGCTAGGAACTACAAGCTGGTCGGATCCATTTTGGTCTCTGGGAAAATGATGGAGCAAGTCCTCCTGGAAAAATTAAGATTTTATCTTACTTTGAGCAGGCAGTTTGGTTTTGTAACCTGCCAAAATCTGTCCCAACTTCAATGATTCTGTGATTCTCTACTGAAGGTACACTTACAGAGGTTTTCAAAAGCCAGCATAGAGCATAAGGCCCAAAACTAGCTTGCTCAGTCACTCTACAGGTAAATCACTTTTTTTAATTCCATGTGAAAAGTGTAAGCTAAAATATTTTTTAAATTAAAAAATTGTATAAATCTTCTATATGCACAGTATCTCAGACCTGTCCCAGGAGATGGGTAATCACCATTAGCTTTATTTAGCACTTGACCTAAACAAATGCTGAGATTTAAAACTGAATAAAGGACACGAAGGTCTAGTGGGAGGCTTGAGTGCAGAGAACATCAAAAGCCTGCTATTAACTTTCTAGTCTCAGTAATTGTTTGTTGTCTGCTCTAGATCATTAACTGTTCCATTAATAAGCATTTTGTTGTTGTTTCCCATTTTCTGAGTCCATTACAGTCCCTTCTCCTTCGTTGAGAAAACTGTTATAAGTACTTTTTCATTGGATTGGTTCCTTTTAAGCTGTACATATATTATTTGGGATCTAGATGCTAGTTAGCACAGGAAAGTGATCTGATCAGTATAGCCTTTTTCAAAGTGAAAATTTCCGCTCAAACATGCAGCAGAGTCAGATCATGGAAACAAAATACTAATGTGCAGAAGAAATAAATGGAAACGGTTCTGTCTTATTTGTTAAAAACATAACTGCAGTTAAGTTGTAGCCAGTTCTTTATAAGAAAGAGGTTCAGAGAGAGGGAAAAAGATAAGTAGCACATCCACAAGATGGAAAGATTAAAACATCCAAAAGTGTGTGCTTATGTCCTGTCTCATTTAAGAGGAGATGTAGAATATATGGAATTGTACACACAAATGGTGTCTCAGTTATCATTTGGGAAAAGAAGGGAAAAGGAAGTGAAATAGAAGGACAGAAAATGTAAAATTATAAATAAAAATATTTGGCATCATTATTACTGTATACTGAAGCCAAGAGCTGTGAAGGATTCAGAACGGATTAGTGATTTGTATGGAGAATGAGAACATCTACAGGTACTTTAGATTAGAAGCTCCTGTGACATAAACCATCGTGTTCCAGGACATCAGACAACCTGCAAAACAACAGGATTTGAAAAGAAATTTTCCCTACTAACAGGATATTGTGTTTGTCCACTCTCAATTATTTGGCTTCTTCCTCTGGAACATCTGGTACTGGGAACTCAAAACCTGATACTAAACTCATAGTTCTTATGCACCTAGATTTAGGCAAAAGTACATGAGCTGGGCATTTTGTCTTCCTTCCCAGATGCAGTCTGTTCTTGCACCTAAAAGCTGTCAGAAGACTAAGAGTCTAGATGTTTGGCTGACTATTGGAAGCTAGAAATGTTGGCATTTCTTTCATATGCTTTTATGCCTTCTTTTATAGATTTTATGTATTCTATGTGCATTGTTTTATTTGTCCCTCATTTCCTTATCAAATAACCTTGGTGCTCTCAGGTGATACTACCGCTGCCTGCTTCAGTTGTTACTGCCTCTGTAGCAGATCTGGCACAACTGTGTCAGTACCTCAGCCAGTATGCTCGTGAAAGCCCACCTGTAGTTTCAGTAACACACCAGAAGATGAACTGAAGTGTTTTGGCTCTGGTCTTGTTTTCATAACTCTGCTAGAGAAGGTGACAAAGGGGTAGGGCTGGGCACACCGAAATGATAACTTCAAAATCTGCCACAGAAGGATGCATCAGAGCTTGTCTGCAGCTCGCCAAAACATCTCAATGCAAACAGAAATTTAAGCAGCCAAAAGAAAAAAAAATCTCCAGTGTACATTGCTGTCCTTAAAACATGATCAAAGGACCAGAAAAATGTAATGCCACAATGTATTACCTATAGGGGAGATAAGGTTATTATAACAAGGCTATTAAGTCCTAGCTTTTGATTCAAGAAAACTTAATATATACTGAAACCTTTACTGGCCGGTATCTCATTGCATGCTTTGTTGTGTGTAGTTGCAGATCTGGGACACAGCTGGCCAGGAGAGATTCCGAACCATCACGCAGAGTTATTACCGCAGCGCCAACGGAGCAATCCTAGCCTATGATATCAGCAAGAGAGGCTCTTTCTTGTCCATTCCTCGCTGGATCGAGGATGTGAGAAAGTATGCTGGTTCCAACATAGTACAGTTACTGATTGGTAAGTTCAAGTCTCCGAATACAAATATGAATACCAGCACTGCAGGATACTGTGCGATGTACTTAGTTGCAATACCCATTAAGATGGGTAAAAGTCTTGGCTTTGTTTGAAGTTAAGATGTATGTAATAGAGCTGACTGGAAATTTTCCAAGTTTTTTAGTTTTTATCAGGAAATGCTGATGCATGAGACAAATGTTTTTAAGATGCCTATCTGCTTGAATGAAGTTCTGTTAAGAATCAGGCAGCTTTGTATTGGAAGCCACACTTGGTGCTCCCTTAGTGGAGGACTGGGTACCCAAGACTTCCAGGTTTTGAGGCAGAGCTGCTATGGAGCTGTTCTGGTGATTAGAACCGTAAGGTTTCCGGGGCAGGAAGCTCCATGGTATCGAGCAGACTTGTTTTAGGGGACTGGGACACCCACATACTTAACAGACTGGGGATTTTGGAAGGACTTTGGGGCAGCCAGAATTCATCAGTTCTCTTGGAAATTCTGCCTCCCAGCCCCAATGTTTCTGAGTGAGACACCTTTCTCAGGGCTTGTAGACCTGCTAGCGTACCTTCAGTGTTCCAGATTTCCCTGGGAGCCAGAAGACTGCCATTGTTTTCACATTGTCTTCCTTTTCTTTCCTCACAGAATGGTTTTAGCTTTGATATTTCCTCCTTTACAGCCTACAGCCGTTGCTCTCCAGTTCTCTCACCTTGGTTGTTGACTTTTTCTGTTCTACATATGAATCACCCAGAAATCCATGACCTAGTCCAACCTCCTACTCCAGGCAAGGCTAACGTCAGGTTGGTCAGGGCCTTTCCTGTTGGATTTTGAGAATCTCCAAGAATGGAAATCTCTGGAAAACCTGAGAACCTTATGCCCTGGTGCAAATAGTCATTATAAATTTCTCTGGTTTTATTTTTCTTCCAGGAAATAAGTCTGACCTAAGTGACCTTCGAGAGGTTCAGCTGGAAGAAGCTCAGAATCTGGCTGAACACTATGATAACATCATCTGTGCCATAGAGACCTCTGCAAAAGACTCCAGCAACGTGGAGGAGGCTTTTGTGAAGATGGCTACAGAGCTGATGATGAGGCACGGAGGCCCTATGTTCAGTGAGAAGAATACTGATAGCATCAAGCTTGACAGCAAGGACGTTGTAGAAGGATGGGGGTGTGCTTGCTGATATGAGCTAGGTGAAATCCCTAACTTTACTGGAATTTAGATGGTGCTTCACCCTAATGCTGAGTAGCACAGTAGCCATATTTTCCTCCTCCTGTGAAACCAGCAATTTTGTAGTAGTTAGACACAATCCTGTTTGCTTTGGTGTCTTTTTTTAAAAGGGGACTTTTGAGAGGTAGTCCTAAAAGTCAAGCCCTCTGAAAAACTTACTCGACATTCGTCCCTACCATTTTCTTTTCTGTGACCTTCATGCCAGTTACAAAAGTGGAGGAAAAAACTTTGAACCAGAGATGTGGGGTAGGGAAACAGATGGCTGGAAAAGCGACTGCCACATACCCAAATTCTGAAGCAATTATCATGGGATTGTTGGCAAAGAAGAATAGGCACGCTTGACAGCATCTCTCTAAATGCTCAGCACTCCACCAATGACCAGAAGGCCTAGAAGCAACAGAGTGTCTGATAAGGATATTTCAGTTGTCAGAATACCCATCATTTTGATTACAGGACCAAATAGTCATCTGTCCGAGGGCATGTGGATTGCGAGCTAGTACTGGAACAGGCCCAAGTGGGACAGCCTTCTCTCAGGTTTTGTTTTCATTTTCTTAAGTTATCATTTTAATAGATTGCAAAATCACCCTGAGCGATATCACCGCTTGCTGTCAAGCAGGGTTGGACCAGTTTAGTTATTTTAAATGCAGTCTTGAGGAGAGGGTAGGTATATTGCATTTGTTATTGTTTGCACAAGGATAGCTCCCTTTTTCAAGTGGGTATCATTGGTTTTTTTTGCCCTCAAGTCTGTCGGTTTCATTTTAAATTACAAACCTGTGCCACTGGAAACAACAAGCGGAGAAAACTTGAACTGTCTGGTGGCTGTGATCTCTTGCCATGTGCCTGATGGCCGTACACAGGGTTAATTCCAGTCGTACATTCGGTGTTATGTTACCCAAGAGTTCACTGCTTAAGTGGCATAAGTAGGATTTGGTTGGTTGGTTGGATTTTAACTGTCTTTTTAAATACAACATGGGTGTGTATTTGGAAAGAAGACTTCAGAATAGGAGAAAACTGCACAACTTCTTGGTTGTAAGAGTCTAGCATCTTGAGTGATTACCTCCCACCTTTGTACTCATCTGCATCTCTCCCTGTCACAAGTTACTAATTGCTCTTTATTTCTTGAAAACTCAGCAGGGAATTTCTTTCACTGTTGATCAGAAGTCTACATTGTTAAGTAAAATAGATTTCATAATCCAACTGCATATAGTTGCCTTTCAGATTCAGCTCTGTACTGCATGTTGTAGATACACTCAAGTACTGGTGGCAGCAGCCCTTCCTGGATTTACACTCTCAAGCACCTTACAAACTTGGATTTGCAAAGGGAGCAGAAGCAGGTTTATTTTAAAATCTGCTGTTAAAGCAAAGGTGTTCAGAAGTGCAAGTGATTTCTGCAGTCCTCACTCTTTAAAGGAGCTCATTTACAGAAAGCACTCACTTGAACTGAAGTCACTTGTCCCTTTTGAAAATCTTGATCAAAAAGGACCAGGTGGATTGGTTTGCTTCTAGGGCTACACCTGTTTTTAGCCATTCAACATATCCAGTATCATGAAAATCTGGAAGATTTAAGAAAGGGCTAATGGATCCTAATTTCAATACTATTCATTTTCGTACAGAAAATATTAAATCATTCTTTGGACTTTCTGCTTGTGTTTTTTGTTTGTTTTGTTTTTAACTATGAAGTAGATTATTGAAGAGTTGCATATGTTTTGTGGCCTGTTTGCTCCTAACCTAAGGGAATAGTTGTAAGAGTGAAAGGGCTTTACATTTTTCAATTAGCATAGTTTTCACAATTCTCATGTTTTATGTGGAAGGGCAGGTTAAGGTGCAGTATTCGGTAGTATTTTTGGATAGTTTTCCAGGACATTCCCAGCTCTCCTACATCCAGAGATTACAGGCAGTAAGTGCTCAGCAGTAGTTAAAAACTGAAAATGAGAATTGTCCAAACTCTAGATTTGCTATCACAAATCCCGTACTCCACTCCCAGGAGAACCTGTGAAGACAGTCCAAGCCAAACTTCAGTCCTGACTACTGGTTTTCTTCCTGCTTAGGTGGACCTTAAGCTACAGAATACTAGCAAGCATTTGACTCCTGACATATTATAGTTTGCATCTGCAGGTCACAGTCCTGCAGTTCTGCACGCATGAACATGGACCCTCAGATAAGCTCAGCCTCCCACTATTTGCAGGATTAGTGCCAAATTATTTAAGCCATGCTGATAACAATCGATGTGCATTTAAGAACAGTATGGCTACTACTCAAATTGAAATCAGGAGTTTACACAGTAACTCATTTTAAGGCTGGAGCAAGATGTAAAAGGAACATAGATCTTGCTTCCAGTGAAGTCAATGAATGTGTTTTTACAGTAGATGGAGAAATGAGGAAGTATCGATCCATTCCCTTAATTTTGGGTTTCATTTAGTACATTGGCAGAATTAGACCAAGCACTAGACTTTTCCTTAGGATTTGCCCCTATTTCTCTCTTAAGCTAGTGTTGAAGGTTGAGATTCTGTCTGCAGGCTCATCTGTTTCAGTCAGAACACATGAAATACAGAGTCAGTGATTTGTTTGCTGCATTTTCAAATGATGGCACCCACCAGCTGAGGTTAGTTCTCATTTTGCTGCAAAAAGACTAAGCCTATGAATGGCTTCAGGTCAGCTTTGTTTTCTGACTCTTGACTCTTCCACATTATAACAAGTGTAATGCAAGTTGCCGTGTTGTACCTAAGTGAACATAAAAGAACAAAGAAATTGATGGAAGACTTTTTTTTTTCAGGTTAGCAGCAGATGTGAGTGACACAACCTGACAGCTTGAGCTGGCAGTAGTAAGAGGCTATTTCAATTACAGTTTCTTGTTCTGTTGGTAATAGCACAATACTCACTAGATTGATAGCTTCTTAACCAGAAATACGTTAGACTGTAAACAGAACTTCACTGCCTTTCTGAAGACTTTTGTTAGATCCATCACTTGCACACACAGCTATATAATTCAGGTGGTAGGAAGCCCTTCGTGTTGGTTCAACTCCATTAGTCCTATTGGAACCAAAAGGCTGCCTGGATGAAGAAAGTGAGTAGCAATAAACCTGAGGTTTACAGGTAAAAAAAAAACTATTCCACCTCTCAGGTTATAAATGTGCACTGATGTACATCAAGTGAGTAATTCAGCAGCACATGACCAGAGTTCATAGCGTAAACATTTGCCAAGAATCCTGTTTACTGGCAGTTGAACATTAACAAGACTATGGTGCAGTAATAGCTTTTAAGCAGATCTCCTTGGCTGACCATGGATTTGCATTAATATGTATCATTTGGTTTTGGCAGCACCCAAAGCGTGCAAAATATTACATAAACACAGAAGGGAACATTGATCCCTGCCCTGTAACAATTAAGAGTGGAATGCAGAGGCAAATACTGAAATGAAATCATCAGCAGAATGTGGTTCCCAGAGTGTGGGCAGTTATCCTTTGTATTGATTTGTGATTTAAGCTCATTTTATCTCCAGTTATTCATCCAGTCTGTCGTGGATGGAATTTTTACAAATATTTATTATGTAAATATTATATTGTATAAACGTCAGCCCAGAAACCTGCTAATATTTGTTTTGAAAAACAAAACAACAACAACAATAACAAAAAACCCTTAAGAACAGAGGAAAAGCCCTAATGATTTTATCACTCTCCCTGTAGTGGAAAGCAGGTCGCTTTGTAGTGGGAGTAGCTACAAGCCTGAATGCAGCCCAGCTAACACTGCATAGATTTCTTAGAGCTTCACGGAAAGTTGGGCTCTTTCTCATTTTTTTCTTTGACTTCAGAGAAGATCGGATTTATTTGAAAAACAGAGCTGATTGTCACGTGTTGAACGTGTTACCGCAGTAAAGGCATTACATCCTGTAGATACTCAAGCAGTAGTACACTTAAATAACATTAAAGCCTTTCCTTGATGCTTCCCTGTCATATATTGTCCCCCTGAGATTTACACCTCCATTATTTAGACTCCTAGCCAGCCAGCTTGTGTCCAGTTGATCATTGGAATGTTTTTGTCCATCTCACGCCCATACCAAGGGAACTGGGATGCGGTAACATTATTAGTTTCCCTTCATGGAATTGTTTTTCTTAGTGCTATAACGTGAGTCTTTTTAAAATTTGGCTGTATTTATATGTTACTTCATTAGTAGAAGTCATTTAGCTTTATGCATCCTACTCCCGAAACATTTCTATATTAACAGACCACTGAAGTTTACCCTGTTGCATCATTTAGTGTAAACACATTAGAAGAAAATGAAAATGAGAACAATAGGTGCTTTGTGAAACTGAAATAAAGTTACTCTCCTTTTGATACCTTCCAACCTTGGAGAGTGCTCAGTTTAACCCATCGGTCATCTTCTGTGGAGCCTTCACAGAAACAAACCAGGTTCTGGGTAGAACAAGCCGTGAGTAAAGAGCTGGGGAAAATCCAAGGAAACGGGAGCAAGTACGTGTACTTTTGTGAAGAGGTAGTTTTCCCGTGACTCACTTCACCACAGGAGTTTATGATCACCACGTAGCTTGCATTCCCACCCTGGTGGTTCACGTACTAAGGCCATTAGAAACCAGAGCAACAGATCGATGACGTGGGTAGTTCACAGTGGAATTGAAAGGAGACAAATCCCAGAGTTCAGGCTAATCATCCTAAACACTGTGTATCATTTGAAAAAGGTTTTTTTTTTTAATCAACTGAAAGGCATTTTAGATTTACAAATTGGCAATAAAACATGCCATATCGGTATCCCCTGCAGACTAATAGTTACATTTTACTACAGTTCCATGAATTATGGTGACTTCAAGAGTCACAGAACAGAGTCCTTGGTCTGTTTTGGTCTGTTCTCAGATTTGACATTTCCTCCACAGAAGATGACATTCATAGATTTGGGAAATACTGTCTCAGTTTTAATTTTGTAGTATCTTTTGGTGCTAACCATCCTACTGAGATCTTGGTCTGAGAAAAGATTCCTGGGCGTGTTAGTTGTTGCTGGCCAGGTCATGTTAGATTTCTTTCAACTCTACTAAATTAAGTTTTAGAGCTATTCGAAGCAGCAAAAATGTCAGATGTAAGCACTAAAATGCACTCCCCACTGTGTACTTTAAGGAAAAACCAACAAACAAGCTATCCCATAACTAGGTGTTCTGATTTCCAGCACAAGTTTAGCCCTCTGTAGCCTTTTTATCATTTCATTTTAGTTTACTCAGAAAAGAGCAAGGTTACAAAATTAAAACAGACCAAGGCAAAGGGATATTTGCCATACGTGGACTTGTTGCCAGAGATTAGATGAGAAGAGACAGCACACATCCTATCCCAATTTTAGATGTCAGTCAGTCGGTCATATTAAAGAACCACTTAATGCTAAAAATGCACTTCCAAAGAACTATTCAAAGGAAAAAGGGTTGTGATTTTTTTTTTAACTGTGTCTTTTAAACAAGGATTTCACCATAAATACAGGCACTTACCCATGTCACATTTGTAACTTCAGGTGTGACTGAAGGCAGACTGACAACAACTGCCTTCAGTCAATGGCCAGTGGAAAAGAAGCGAACAGAGTAAGTACACAGAACGAGAAAAGTGAAGGCTTGAGTTAGTCAAAAAGGATTTTATGCTTTGCCTTGTTAAATCTCGTAGGTTTAATCAATGCTTACTCAGTTCAGAGAACTAATTTCCTTCCCAAAGGTAAAATAATAAACAAGTAGCTACAATTTTTCCTGCTTTTGCTTTTGTTTTTAAATAAATTTGGCAACTGTCTATACTGAAAAAGAGTGGCCTGATAAACCAGCTAAGCATATGGTAACAGACTGTCCGCCAGGGACATCCTCTGAGAATCTTTAGGAGATCAGATTCAATGTCACTGGGATCACAGATTGATAAGAAAACTATTGAGGCTCTATCTTTCAAAGGCCATCTTCCATGTTTGTTTTGCCAGACATTTTTAGACTTTAGTTTAGTTACTTTCAGTTTGATTATTGAATTGAACGGAACTGCTGACTCCGATTTCTACTTTCTGCCTGAAATTTACCAGAAAACTGAGGAACAGATCTTATCACAAATCTCTAAAGGGCCACCAGATAAACTATAACCAACAGGGGTTTTGTACACACGTAACTACCAGTCTCCTGGCCCTGTGATAGTGACTTAAGACCTTTAACTTGTATACCTAATACAGTACTCTGAAAAACGTCAGTTGTCTAGCTCTGCCGTCATTCGCCTGGTTAGGTAGTGCCGGTGGGTAGGTACAGCAGCTTCCCAGAGCTGCTTCTATCTAAGCCACTTCTATCTAAAGATACTTAACCCATTCAAAAATTGATATTACAGCTAAATTACTACAAGTGTACCATTTTCTTTACATTTAGTCATAAGAATAACAAAATGTCTTCCTACATCTATATTTTTAAATTGTAAATTCTAGACGAAGATACTAAAACCAGCAGTCCCCTATTTTAAGCTTGAATACTTCAACTACAGTGTAGCTGACTACGCTGTAGGAGTTAAAATTTTAAGTCCCCACAAACTCACTAGCACTTCTTAAAGTACAGCCTATTTGAATGTAATAGCTAGCTAAAAGGATCCAAGTTTCTGTAAATGTTAGCTTAGAAAAAGTACCTGACATATGACCAGGATTGGAGCAAGCTAGCAATCAATTAAATATATATATATATATATATATATATATATATATATACACACTTCTCCAGACAAAAGCAGGGGCAAACATGAAATGGAAGACTATTTCCCTAGAAATTGTCTTTTTAAAGCATCTGACCAACACCAGCCTTGTACTTCCAGAAGGCAGTCTCTGTCCAATAACCACTAACAGCCAATTTCCCTGCAGCGTTCTCTAGAGCTGTAGATGTAAGGAGGTGATTTTGGATATCTAAACTATTGCATGTGAAAACCAGGGTATGAAAGATTGTCCTTTGAATATGGCGTGCAAATTTATCTTGACAACTTGGAGCTACTTTTAATGAGCGAGTTAAGAGCTACAGTTTCCATGAGATTAAAGCTTCAGACAGCTGCCTACCAATGTCTTCACAAGTATCTAATTCCCACTGGGAGAAGGAAAAAAACCAAACGTGTGGAACTGGGTTTGTGTCAGGGGGAAATTAAGGGGCTATCAGAAAAAATACTTTTGTGCAAAGGGCAGAGCCATCGTCATTATTCTGTATTTTTCAGGTCCAGTCCCTATTTCAATGCTGTGCATAGGTAAACATTTTTCCCTTTGCAAGCAGTATTAAAATAGATCATTCTAGGTGTGAAAAGTGGTTTGACACTTTGCAAAAGAAAATGCTATGTATGTTTTCTTAAGGAAGTGACGTATTGATGAGGAGAGTACATTTGCTAATACAGCCTAGTGGTGTAATGTAAGGAACTCACCACATGGAGTTGTGTGAGAATGGTGCTACGTAAACTTAACCACTTCAGACCCTGGGAAGCCAGTGCATGAGATCAGACACTGTTCCACTTCCCAGACACAATATACTGAGCAGAAGGTGAATTTACTTATTTGTAACTGTTTAAAGATTTGTCTTATTTTGTCTGTGTGGAGAAATGCTAAGATTTTTGATGGTCAGATACACAGCGCTGTCAACAGACTTTTCCCTCTTTTGTGCCTCACTCACTGATACCTGATGATTTATATAAAACCTGGTCTCCAGAGGATACACAACTCTAGAGACTAGATAGCATTCAAGTGAGTCTGGCTCACACACCTGCTGGGGAGAAAATACAAATTTCTAATTCATATTGAATTCATTCAATGCATTCCAAAATGATTTGAGGGGTTGAGAGGATAACAGTGTTAAAATTATTCTGCATTTTCTAGGACAAATTTGTTGCTGTTTTCCACGGTTTCTTCGAGAGATGCAGGCTATACATTTCTAATCATCAGTAACTACTTTGCTTACCACAATATTGACTAGATCATTTGGAATATGAGGAGACAAGGGAGCAAGCTTGCATACTACAGTATTTTTTGAATACTTTACTTTCATCTATTTATGAATTCATTATGAAAAATATTTTTAAACAGATATGAAACCTGCTTTTTGTTGTGAATTGTAGTGTAGTGGATATATTGTACTGTGTATCATTAAAAAGGTTTAATTAAAGTAAACATCTGGCAATTAGTATCTTTTGATATTTTATACATGTACCTTGCTTTAGTTTATCAGAGACAAAAATCAAGATTTTAAGAAATTCTCAGTCCTATTCTATAGAGCCATATGGTCTTCTAATTTAACACAAGGTAGTTCAACGTATTCCATTAAACTAGAAGTTTTTACTTCTTCCTCTAATACCTACAACTGCCCATCCCTTACGAAAATGCATGCACATAAAATTGATTAAAAGTCTTCCATGTCCAAATGGAAGACTAGAGGTGTAACTCGGGGTGCAAATAAGTTTTTTCAGTGCTTACAGTCAAGTGTAAACAATGTGGTTAAAACTGCCTTCCCTAGGGGGCATTTAGATCCTGGATTTTATTTGATTGCTGTAAATTAAACAAAGCAACACCCCTTTCTTTTTACATGTCCCTTTAATTCTAGCGTCTGTAGATGAACTAAACAGACTATTAACACCAGCCAAAATCTCCCCATGCACACCCTTAAAAAGGTGAACAGGCAAACCTAGTCAAAAAATGTTATGCTGAGAAACAAACAAACACATTAAGAAAAACCAAACCCCTACTCTGACCTGTACTGCCCTATCATTGTAGTTGCATGCAACTTACAAATTAGCAGGTCTCCTTCAGTATGTTCAGTTTCTTGTGGAAAAAAGCCAGGACGATTGTTTAGTTGGTTTATTACAGATGCATATAACAAACATTTCAGAGGCACTTCCTACATTTCTAGAAACCTTTCCTTGAATTACCTAGGACTGTGGAATAGTTTGGATACAGGAGGATATTTATAGCAAAACCATTTTGTAATTATTGTTAGTAAGGCAAGCTGGCCTTTATTATGTAGCTTTAACCTGCAAAAAAATACCCATGGTTTTTAGAGTGTAAATTCACTAAGTATTTTTTTTTATTCCATCTATGGTCAGGATCTCAGCTGTTAAACTAGCAGAAACACTTCCATAGATACATTTCCATAAAAAAAGCAATGAGACTCAAGTCCTGTTGAAAATCCACTTCTTACTCTGAGAAATGCTCTTACCTATTCAACAGGTATTGCTGCTGCTACAAGAGGTTAATAGGTAAATCTCTAGTAAGCCTGGGTGGGTGCTTAACTCTACATGGTTAGCATGATCAAGGATTCAGAGCCTGACATTCAAGATCAAAGAGGAGGCATAACTTAATTAAGATCAGTAAAAGATTCTGGCTCAGATGATTTTCAGATGGGTTTACTGTGTGTGTACCTTCTGTGACATTTTGAATACCTACTGATCTGTTTTATGCACAGAATTGACCACAGAAATACTCTTTTGAGACTTTCAACATGCAGGCTGTTTCAATGTTGAAAGCAGGATATATTTCATCACCCAAAAATCCATCCTTGTATATACAAAAGATCTGAACACAAACTGTGTTAGTCAGCTATCAGAACCAAAGGTCTGGGCAAGTTCACATGCCTTCAGCTGTCTGTGCAATTAGCATAATTTAAAACAATATTTATGTGCATTAATTTCAAATGTATTTGCACATCAGGGTACCAAACCATCCTGAGATAGTATGAAGGTGCCCTGCGATGTCTCCAGATCACTATGTGCTGATACTGTACTTGGAGCTTGATAAACTGCACTCTGAAAATAATTGCTTCTAACAATTAATTTACCCACTTCAGATTCAGTTGTAGCTGTAGGGAACAAATTTACTTGCACTGGCAAAATCCAAGTTCAGCAACATGTTTCTGTGAATCATTCTGTTATTTTTCTATGCATCACCTCAAAACATTTTTTGAACAATAGCTAACCAAGAACTGACAAATTGAAGTGCAAAGAAAACAGGACTGTGGTATGATACCAGCCTCTCTGCAAATCCATCCACTGATGAAACAAAAGCCAAATGTTCCAGAGCCTTTCAACTGCATGACCTTCCCACATTTTAAATGAAAAGACAACACTGTCATTTCCATGCCCCAGCTATTTATTTTCTTGTTGAACAACGTCCAAACAACTTTGAAAAATACACAAACCCTAAACATAAATCGTAGCTCATGCCAAAACTGAACACTTCTGATTCATTTGAAATTATCTATAGCAAAATGTCTTTCTCAGCAGCTGGGAGGGGTTTTAACAGCACCAAACTCTTAGCTCATCTCAAATTCCTTGCACAAAATTTCTCGGTTCCTGACAGGAAAAACTTACTAAGGAGGGATCAAATGCTTAGTACTTGTTTGGAATCAAAAGAGGAAGGGAATGAGAAGATGCAAGAATTTTAAGTGAACACTGTCTCCTACTATTTTTAAGCATTTTGCCTTTTTCAAGGTCTGCTCAGCTTATATTAACTCTTACCGAGCTGGCGTTGGTAGTTGTCCACAAGGATGGAGAACTGAAATATACCAGGCCTTGGAAAACTGCGTGGGGGCAATGGTTTATCATTTTACTATTTATAAAACATAAATAAATAAATAAATACTCCACGGAGACAGAAGAGAAGACGGTCGCAATACTCCGACTTGCTCTGCCTCGCCTGCCCGGCGCGGTGCCAGGACTGAGGTAAACCCAAGATGGCGGACAGCGCCTCCCGCCGGCCGCCCTCAGAGCAAACCTGACCGGGGTTTCTTACACCGGGAGAATCTGATACCAAAACTGGTGCAGATTCTGTTTCTCAGGAGGTACCCCCTCGCTCCACAAATAAATTTACTTCTTACTGAACTGCCCCATATTTTGAGATTCAATATTCTTCAGTTTTGGTGAAAAACAAAACCCCACTACAGTAACAAAGGCAGTTGTGTCTGCAAGGGACAGGGTTTTTCCAAGGGCAAAACAAGCCCCTCAGCAGGAGCTGCTCGCAGCTAGATATGGGCTGTACTGGGTACATTTGAGAAAAAAATCCTTTCAGAAATACTTTTGACCGGTATTCATGCAGCTTTTCATAGAAACAGAGAATATTCCAAGTTGGAATGGAACCACAAGGATCATCAATCCAGCTCCTGACTCCACACAGAACTGCCCAAAAATTCAGACCATATTACTAATGAGCATAGTACAAACGCTTCCTAAACTGAAAGGCTTGATGCTGTGACTACCTCCCTGAGGAGCCTGTTCCAGTGAGCAACTACCCTCTCAGTGAAGAACCTTTTCCTGATATGCAACCTGAAATGTTGAAAAGCATGTACCACTCTCAAGAACAGTTTATGTGAAAAACAAAGGTAATTACCAATTAATATCTGTTCATATTTATGGCAGATAAGCCTGGACCATTACATTTTTTCAGCTTTTAGGAAGCATGCCACGTGCATCCTCTTACAGGACCAAGGCAGAAGTACTCCAGGAAAGGACCTCACCCACTTCTGCAGCTCACAGGTACTCAGTCCACAGGAGCATCCCAAATTCATAGGTTTTTTTCTCCTGAAAGTCCTGTTTCTGTGCCCGTCCAGGACTCCCCTGTTGGTACAGTAAGCTGCTCTGTGACCACCTCATCCACATCAAGGCAATGTTAGCTATTACAATAGTTAACTCTACTGAAATGTTTTGACACTTCTTTTTTACATTTCTCATCTGTACCACTTCCTGAGTGAACAGGAGACAAAATTCAAATAAGAAGTGTCAGTGATAAGAAGTATCTTTGTAAGACATCTAACAGTATAATGAACAATAATGCCTGCTTTTTCAGCAGTCATATTAATAAAAAGGTAAAGATGACAAGTCGATGACAAGTCTTATGCCGGAATTCAGGAAAGTAGACTGTATGGAAGCATTTTGGCACAAACATTTTCACTAGAATTTTAAATTAAAGTGCAAACTAGACTTGGACTCATTGAGGGAGGAATACATGCTTTTCTACTCACCTTGCAAAGTGTGAGAACCTCTGGCAAAGAGATGCTATACCATTAACATCAGTAGTATTTCAAATACTGCAGTGAGTGTTCAGTATGCATTAACACTGGAACATGGCAATGAGGAAACAGTTTGCTTTCAGGCTCCATTACTAGCTCTATGCCAATTGTGGTTGCTGTAATAATTAGAGAATACAATTTAATTCCAGTGCACTTAGTTCAGCAACACTATAATGAAGTTGTAGGAGCATCTAGCCAGGGGGAGCTGTGAGATCTTTCACATTCAGCAAGAGCTCCAGATAAACATTCTCAAACGTAACTCACTATATCCCTTCAAATCTTTTAAATTTTTCATATTTCACCAAAATATTTGCCTGGCTCACTAGTATACGATGACCTGTGCCTACTATGCTAGCATTCCTCTCAAGTTTTGTAGTAGTTCCAATATGTATGTCATCTTTGTTCACCATACATGGTAACAACTACCTGCTTTTTTGTTTTGTGCTGATACAGCTCCAAATCTAGTAGCACCCTAGAACACTACTGGGACTCAGTCATACATTCATCTGAAGAATCACATTAAACATAACTCAAGCAGACTCATCATTGCAAATGACCTAAGAAGACAAGACTGAAAACCATCCTCCTTTTAGTGTAGTGAAAAAACAGTAGTAGCCTGATTAGTAGCCAAACATAAGCATTTTAAGTTACTGTTTTCATGAGGAATGAAATTTAAAAGTATACACATAGTTCTTTCATGAACCTTTTGAAATGCTCATGCATAGTTTTGGGGAAAAAGAAGAAAATGGAACATGTTCTTCATCAACTTCCACATTTTTATTTCTTGCTTCACTGATGGTCTAAAATGGTTTCCAATAATAAAGAGCTCTGCAACATGCTTCAATATTGAAACAACACATCTTCAATTATCCTGTCATCTTACAAAACCATAACTACACTCTTTACTTAGAAAGATTCGGCATACTTTGCAAATAGTTGGCATATTACAGAAATGTGCTAAAATAGATATATATTCGCTTGCTGTAACAATAAGAAAGTCAAGAATACGCAGCTATATTCCCCCAGTGAAGAAAAAGGAGATACACTGTTTGGAACAGTTTCCTTAAACTTAGAATCCTGGATCAAGCAAGGTATGTTGAAAGTTACTTATGAAATATTACCAGTGCATGAATCAAGAATTTTGATAGTTGAGAGAGGGATTAGAGTGATTTGCACATGGAAAAAACACAAGATAAGCCTGATTCCATTGTAGCAATTTTGATCTCTTTGTGACATGAAGAGTTTTCAGATTTTGAATTCACGGTAACAAACAGTGAAGTCATCCAGGAAGTCATTTCTCTTCATGCCACCACCTGTCTAAAATGGAAGACCCACAGATTTGTCTGTACAATTTCTAATTTGCAAAACAAAAAATAAACAAGCAAAACACAATAAAACAAAACCCATACCTGAGTAGCTCCCTAAGGTGATTTCTGCGTAAGTTGACTTTGTTTTTAAATACACTTAATTGACTTATGTTTGCCAATCAATAAAGGACAGACATATCTTATTTCATAAGTAAACCGTTACAACCAATAGAACTATTTTCAAAGATATCTTTTAGATTAAAATGTTTAAAAGTATTTTACAAAAATAAGGTAAAATAAATTATTATTTTTTTAAATGAACAGATATAAAAATCCATGAACCGAACACATAACATTGACACAGAGAAAATATATTAATCTAAAGGCCAGTTAACTACCACAGTGGCATGAAGCTTCAAGTAAATTGCTAGGCACTTTTTGCCCAAATAACAGTCACACATTCAGTGGAGCAGTCCAGCTGAGAGAAATGCCTGAAAATTTCTAAAGTCTTCTAAAACTCTGAATTCCTCATAGAAGTGCAAATAAAAAGGTAACAACAAAATGGCCAGGTATCATCATGCCATGCAGAACAGCCATTGTTAGCTGCCTTTCTTCTGTTCAGCTTTGTAGGAGTTCTAAAAATGGTTTTAACAATTCAGCCTTCATCAGCTTATATGGGCATTTCTTTTACAGATTTACCTGTCAAAGTAGAGAGGCAATGCAGCTACAGACATACTACAAAAACAGATAAGAAGAAAGGCTGTGGGGCTACATGTGAGTACAAAAAAACAGAACATACTTGAATTTAGCACTTATTTGAAGCAACACATTTGAAAATGTGCACAGTACTTGCAGAATACTGACAAGTCTGCATTACTTGCAGAATACTGTGCTCATTACTGACCAATTTCTACTCATGTGAACAACCCCAGCATCACAAAGACCCCCAAAAGTTAGAAGCTAAATCTTTCAGCGAATAAAAAAAATGAACTGTCACGTGGCAATTTAAGTACCAGTAACGCACACAAGCTATTATGATAAAATAGCTAAAATATATTAAAAAAATGAATAGGATGAAAATAAAGGGCAACTAAAGCAAGAAATTAGATATTTTCAAATACTTTTAAAAGTATGATTTATACTTATATAATTTTATATTAAGTATATTAAGCACAGATTTTTAATGTATATAATTTTGTATTAAGTACATTTAGCACATTAATCTGTGCTCATATATATGTATATAAATTTATATAAGTTTATGTAAATGGAAAAGTAAAAAAAAAAAACTTTACAAAGTTTGTGGCATGATTTTAAAGTACACTGTTGGACTGGGGGGTGGGGAGGAGCATAACACTGACTAGTCCTTAAGAAATCATGTCATCTCAATTAGGAGCAAAGTTCTCCAGATGGAAGATCAGGTCTACAGCAGCATCAACATCTGGTACAATATGATCTGGTTCTACTAAACCAGGATCAAACCTAAAATCTCTGTGGCCATGGAACACTGTTTCGGTTATGCTCTCCTTGGCATCCAAGGGTACCTCTGTGTGGGGATTATAAACCCCAGTACAAACGAGAACAGACCTACAGCGGGTAGCAGCAGCAGATGCTAATTCGTTCTCCCAGCTGTTGTCTATTTCATCATCCTGAGAGAGAGCAGCAGACCCTCTGCCTCCACCAACTTTGGCCTGAATCTGTGTTTTTGAACCTTTTCTGGAGTTCTTCTCTTCAAGATAGCGATTGTAAAGGTTAGCACCATAGACATCAGTCATGAGATTATCTCTGGAAATATAAGAAGTTTAGTCAGCAACACAATATTAGTTCTCTGCTTTCAATTTGTATGAGAAGACATTTTTAAGGGTTTGATTTAACAGTTTAATTTGTGCTTTACATAACTTCATGTGGACATACACAGGAAGAAATCCAACCATATAGCTATTTTATTATGCCATTTCATCAACTATGACGTTTAATAGGAGTAATTCTCCATACTGAAAATTGCAGACATGGTAAGGGGGAAAGGAAATCAAGAATAAAGTTCATTAATGGACTGCTGATATCATTATATTTCCAAACATCTTGGAGATTCTGGAACAGTCACACAACAGAGCTTTATATCATTCTATGAAAAGGATTCTATGATGTCACTACATGCACAGTGGTGTATGACCAAGCTTAATGACACCACAAATCAATTCTAGCTCCACATTCCTTAAAATCCCATTTTCTACTCAAAGCTTGTTAGGGTTATACCAGTAACAAAACAATTAGTACAAAACAATCCTTCCACTGCCTTTTTGTTAAGGACTTACAGAGCATATTAGAGAAATTTTAAACAAATGGACATATAAACCAATTTTTGTATTTCTACAGAAATTACACATAGAAAGAGCTAAGTACTAAGTTTCAAGATTAGAAACAATGAGGTTTGAAATCATAAAGTACAACACAGTGCCAAGAACGTTAGGTAGCCCCAATGGTGGTATAATGGTCCCAACTAACTAAGAAAGAGCTGCGTATTTTAGTTTGCTGGTATTTATCTCGTAAGTAATTTCCTCATTAGACTTATAACATCTTACCCAACAGCATAAAGAGTTTGAATAGGTTGCTTCCATTGTCTTTCTGCTGCTTGAGTCCTGATAAGGTATTCTGCGTACTGATAGGTCAGTTCACTAGGCTTGCCCATTAAGGCCTCATATTTCAGATCTTTGCCAGTGATCTTCTTGTAGATGTTTTCCAAACAAACCATGAATGTTCCATGCCCAAACCTAAAGATAGAAAGACCTTGTGACAAATCAAATTTTATGAAGTATACAGCAAAAAATGAGTTTTTTTTTTTTAATGAATAAATCATATCCTGTTACCATGAATTTTCCCTCAATTTGCATGCAACATTTCCACAGCTGTTTAAGTAATAACTAAGTGCTGATTAGCTGAACAACACAGACCTTATTAAAAAAAAAGTAATTGGGACAGCACAGACTTACCAGTTTTAAAAATGTAGCAATGCTTTGCAATAGCGTTGCTTGAATTTAGGCAGGTGCTTCAGTTACAAAAGGGAATTTTTGAAATAATACCTAGTCTGTGATCTGCTCTTTGCAGTGATCAAACAGAATCAGATGAATTAATAAAGAGGAGAAGATGAAAAGGAAAGTTGGAAATGGATAGAAGGAAAATTAACTTCTTTAACCACAAGAGTATACCAAAATCCACTCTGTAATTTAAAAACTTCATGGGTTTCTCTCAAGAATAGAAGCAAAGGAGAATCATGGAACAAACTATAATTTTACAACAAGCTTTTGAGAACTCAATTACTTTACTCAAGCAAGCTGGTAAGTGACAATGGCTCATCAATCAAGCCACACCAAGCCAAGCCAATTAATTTAGAAAATGTAATTCCATGCTTTAAAAAAGCAGTTTTACTTCATTACTGAAATCAGGATATGGGGTTAGGGATGAATTAATACATATCACTCGAGAAACAAGGAAGCATCAAAAACACTGTAAGAAGAATAAAAAGTTGCTATACAGCAATCCTATTTTCCAGAGTATACATATTACTTTAGAAGAACTATTAGGTACCTTCTTATGCACATAGATGAGTATGGTTGTTCAAATCAAGTATTTACAGCCTAAAAAAAATGTGTGACACTGATCTAATGAGCACCAGAAGCCACGTGAGACATTGTGCTAATGAATTCAGTATCTAGTGGCCTAGAAATTAAAATAATCTTTAAGAAAAAAGCTAAAAAGTTGGAAACAGCTGTAGCACTTAAGTATGGTAAAGAATTAGTTTTACCAAATTAACTATTCATTTCCTCTCTCTACCCTGTTTGTTAAGAAATATGAATACATCAGCACACAGTTATTTCCAGTACTTATTAGCAACAGCTTAAAACCTTGTTTTCCAGTAGGGAAGCTAACAGCACTGACATACAAATCCGTCACACTGTCAAGTTCAAATGAAAAAAAAAGATTTCCGTTTTAACACTGGATCTTTCCCAAAGAACAGAACTGAAACTATGCATCTTATTTACTGTAGATATACTCATTACCTTACTCTAGTTGAAACTATTACATGCATATAGTTTGCTAATGTGCTAATTAGAGATGGTCTTTGCAACCAAGTAAGAAAACCTGACAAGATCTTCTACCCAAGACCAAGCCCATTATCAAGTCACAATAGCAACAGTATCTATGTTGGTATATGTTCAATTTTTACTATTTCTTTTTTCTTATGTTCCTTAAACAGTTCACTTTGTTGTCTTCAGCTCAAAACCACTGCTTTCAACTAGCAGGGCAATTTCTTCACTCTACCTGAAACTGCAAGGTAGAAAACAGGAAAACCAGAAAAGGACCTAATGAAATGGAAAGTTAAAAAAAGGGTATTGTTTCCATTTTTTTTGTTTTCCTTTGAACCAACTCTAAGGCTCTCAAGCAAAAATTTCTCTATTTTGCAAGTGGGAAAAAAAAAGGTTTAGGTCTTACAAGCATTTTATCTCAAGTAACTAATTTCCTGGATGCAATAATGTACAGTAATAAGGCAATATTTGCTGAAAATACACTACTTGTGAAATGTTGTATTCAAAGCTGAGATCTACTGTGGAGCTACCTGAAAATATTGATCACGGATTCTACTGAAAAAGTGAGGAAAAACCTAAGATACAACATGGCACACACACATTGTAATTGCACTTACCTTGGAGACTGTGCTTCAGCTACCCACATCAGATCCATATTACAAGCAAGTACAGGTATATGAGGGTAATTTTCATGGTGATATGGATTTCCAGGATAGCCACTTGTCAGCAAAACATCTATGATCAATTGAAGGTTGGTTTCCCATCTGACTGGCTCCCCAAACAAAACAACAGCTGTAAGAACAAGAATTACAAAACAGAGTTAATAGGGCACCGAACCTTTGACACAGCTTGGTCTAAAGAGGCTGAGCAATTAATTTGATTTAACCATGAACTGATGAAATAGTCACATTAACTTTGTTTTAACATTACATATCCATTCATTCATAGAAAAATCTTGGAAGTAACAAAACCCCAGTGCAAAATCTATGTGTTTAAGAAATTATATGTTTTTTTTTTTTGTATTGGCTAAGTTGCTCCACAGCACAAAGTCTCATGTACCTTTGTGAATTCCGCATGTTTATATACAGTATTAAAATAATCCATCAGTAATGTTATTTTGTTCATCTTAAAAACAAAATTGGGATACTGTTTCTAGACAACTTTCAGATCTCCAGCAATCACGATCTGGATTTTTTTTTAATCCTGAAGCCCAGTTTTTACCTTACCTTCCTGTTTTGCAGACAAAATGGGGATGTGAATATGGCCTACTGAAACAGGATACTTCTTACTACAACTCTGAGGTGACCCTCCTGACAACTGCAAGACCAAGACCTGTTATTTCTGAACTCTTCAATTCTTTCTTAATATTTACAAGGAATGCAACAATACCCCGTTAAAGGAAGATAGAAAAGGAAAGCAGACCTCACCTTCCTTCTGAAGCTTTAAAAATACATGGTTGAAAATTGCACATATAAAACACTTTTCTCATGCTTTATACATTCCATATTAATGGCCAATGTCACTAATGAGGAAATTTTGGAATTGTCTCAACCAACTTTACTTTCTAATGAGGCCAGCAATTCTAATTATAATGAAAAGTACAATAAAGGTATTTCATCTATTAATGGACAGTTGCAAGTTAAGTAAAGATAACTGACCCTCAATCTTGGGAAGCTCCACAGCAGAGGGGTACTGAAATAAGAAAAAAGTAAAAGTTTTCTACAAGATTAAACAGCTACTACTATTTTTAACAGAATAAATTCAAGTATAGTTCCCACACTTGCCTTCCACAACACTGACAGGAAACACACACTCTATTTTGGTGCAGCTACTGCTTCAGTACCTGATGTTAGTTTACTTATAAATTTGCATTTCAACTTCTAACTGAAATCTCGTGGTAAATGGACAGCAGACAAGTTATTGCATTCTACATATGGAAGCCTTCTACAGTCTATTCAACCACCACTGGGAATATAGCTGCTTATTTCACTTCTGTATGTTAAGTAAAGTACGGATGTTTATTTTTCTGCAGGAATAACACTGGCCTCTGTCATTAAAAATACATTTGAAAAATGTATTTTGAAACATATTTCTTTAACATTGCTAAGAGAAAATATTAACACATCATACAACATTTATTTGCCAAACAGCAGTTTCGTTATTTCATGATTTACTTGTCATAGTGACAAACACATGAACATTTTCTTGAACTCTAAACGTGCAGGGTTGAGAAGCAAGGCAAACATTGATACAATTAAGTTAAGAATTGTATGAAACACAACAAATAATTCCTTGACTATCCATTGAAAAAAAATCTTCGTTTACTGACCCTGATATATTTAATATATGCATGTGTTTGTTGTGTATGCATACATTCACTTCATATTGAAATTCTGCAAAATTCAGTTGAAACCATGCTGCTTGCGTAAACTATGTACTGTTAATATTTAAATATACTAAAATAATGGTATAAACAAGAAAAGCAGTCCTTCGGAGAACAGTTAGTTATCTGCAAATCATTCTTTACAATCAGATCAACCTCATAGCCTAAAACAGTACCAAAAACATCCCATTCTGGAAGAAAAAGCTAATTTCATCTTCCATACATTCACAGAAACCAGTAAGCTTTCCAAAACAGATTATTAATTAGGTATCTGTAATAAGTTATCAGTTGTCTCACAACCATAAGTTTCAAAACGTAGATTTGTTACAAAGTTAACATTCACAGAAAAAAAGTCTATACAGTTGTTGTTAAAAATGTTGCAATAAAACAAATAGGGAAACAGGAAAAAAAAAAAAACTAAGTCAAAATGCAGCATAAAACAACAGCATTAGCTCTGTAGTTTAAATATTGACCTCTACGGTAGGATGGCATGTAATGATCAAACAAAAAACCACGTAAAACAAAACACAGACTCACCAAAACATCAGGTGTTCTGTCATGGTCAACTACATCTAGCAAAGGGTATTTCTCCCGCAATGTTTCAATGGTGATGGGTTGACTGAAACCAAGACTGGGAAAACACCAGTTAAGGATACAGAATTGCTTACACTTAAAGGGTTTTAAAAATCTATAATTCAATTTTAACGCAAGCAGGTTATCATCTAGTAAAGCAGATTATTTAGGAATAAAAGCAATATATTAAAGACTTTTCTTGCATGAGATAAAAAGTTGATCATTCCATTCTTTATATACAGAAGACCTGTATGCCTGAAATCTTAACAGAAATTACACAGAGAACTTGCTCAAAATATGAGATTAAAAGGAAGAAGCCACCTAACACCTGCAGTATTCAAAGATTATCTTTACATAAATACAAAAAAGTTCATCTGATGGCAAGACAACAGGTTATGTAATCCTTATAGGAAAGAAATATGATCTTTCTGAGGAAAAAATACTGTCCCCACAAGCCGTGCTTTCCTCAGGCCATTATAGCTGCGGATGTATTTTCAGATAAACATAGTAAAGCTCAGTCTACTGCAAAACAATGAACTGACCAATAAAGGGTAATTATGCCCTACAGGGAGCGAAGATAAATTCAGAAATACACTAAAAAAAGGAAAGGAGAAACAAATGGAGAAAATTTCCAGATTTGCATTGTAGTTCTCTTAAATGCAGATATATCCCATTAATTTTAACTTTCTTAGCAAGACAATACTCAAACTAAAACTGCTCATTTGCGCAAAAAGCAGTTGGGATGCTATCTGCAATAGTACCAAGACTTCTGCAATGAATATGCAAATAAGAACTATTTATATATATATCAACTACACAAACTAAGCCACCTGATTTTGTATTAGAATTAACACTACAGGCCACTTGTGAAGTTGTTTGAAAGGAAGAGTATCCCTTGTAAGAATGCTACCCAACAAGTACACTTTATATGCTGAATTAGTCCTGTAACACACTTTTCTCTTAACATGTCTAACAGAATTTGGCAGGTAACTGGAATGTTCCTTCAGTAATTTTTCTCGTCTTTGAGCATGAAAGCTAACTTATACTTAGAAGTTTCATCTACATTTTTTACAACTTATGGTTTAAAAGTACAGAAGGGAGTTATTGAAAGCATGAGACAAGGTCATTAAGTCAGAAGCTTTGACAGCACAACTATAACAATGTAATTAAAGTTCTTTTTGACAGTTAGTACAGAAGCTGCAAAAATATTTTCAAGTATAGGTTTCCTCTAGATTTTGGTTATGAAAACATTATTACCTGGTGTCAGAAGCTTACAAAAAGGAAAATAAAAAACAACAAAAACAAAGCACAAAAGCAGAACCTACACCCTAGCTAGTAAAGCTAAGAACAGACGTTTAGCAGGTTATTTGTTAATGCTGTGACACTCTACAAAGCAGATCTCAAGCTGCTGAGTTAAAAGGAAGGTGTGATAAATAACAGATAAATAACACCCCACTCCACTAGCAGGGGATAACCTACTGGCAGGCTGACCTGAAGAAGGTAACGGAAGATGAAAGAAACATAGAGCAAGAAACTCAGGCTCTGAAATACCACTCCCAAGATAAGGCTAACTATATATATTATTTCCTACATGATACTGCAGAGTGCCATGCTCTCATCGCAAGAGGATAAAGGTTGGACCAGATGATCTTAGAGGTCTTTTCCAACCTAAATGATTCTGTGATTGTAAGAGGGTACAACAAACCCTTTGTGCCAAAGGATCATTTAGAATCATTTCTTTGGCATATATTTGTTTCTCCCTTTCACAGTAAAAAGGCATATAACAGTAAGGTGAAAAAGTGCAGAATAAAGTAAAGCAACAATCAACAAAGCAACCATTTTCAAAACATACATTTGACGTTAGAGTAGGAACTACCATAGCTTAATAATGAGTTCTTAATACTGAATTTGTAGTGTTGAATTATTTGGTCTTTCTAACTTGATTAAGGAAAATACTTGAGCAGAAAGTTGCCTTTTTTGTTTTTTAAAGATACTCTTGAGCAATATCCAGAAGTGGTCCTTGTCCAGACACAAGCACACATTTTTCATGATAACGTTTGAACATCCGCAGAGGACTGTGTGACATCATCACTTGGTCTTGGGAAATCTGTTTGAAATGTAAGAACAAAAGGAGTTTATTGGCTTTCAGGTAAGTAATTTATATGTAGATTTACTTAACAGGTGTGACAAATTCTGTGAATTACAAAACAATCATACATATTTGTATAAAACCTAAATTTCACAGCTGAAGTATTGATAACAACTCCCCCTCAAAAAAACCATACATTGCTAATTGACATATACTTTCCTTTCTGCTTCCATAATTCCTCTATTCCACATCAACACAAGGTTTTCTCTCCTAGTTTTAGAGGCATCAAATTAATTTAGAAAAACAAACAAGGAAGATGAACCAGCACTGCTCTAGTTCTAATTGCAGTAGATTTGCTAGACTGCAGCATTGATTTTGTTGTATTTGAAGACCTTCTTCTCTTGGTTTACATATCCCATTCCTTTAATAGCTATGAAAACAGAAAAATGATTATCCTAGAAAAATTCCTACTACAAAATTCCTATCTACTACTACCACAGATCTACAAAAAAAAATCCAGAAATAATTTAGATATCACATTTTACCCACAACATGTGTGATTTTCTATTGATGTAGACCCTTACTGAAAGAAAAGGCACCACAGCACTTTATGGCTTTATCTTAGTAATGCTAAAACATAGTCCTCAACAATGTGCCTGCAAAGCCCAAAGACTGGAGGGGAATAAATTTTTTATCACTGGTACCGAAGACAGATAGGAGGCTCCAGTCTTCACATTATCACTGAAGACATTCAGCTTGCTAGAGCAGCATTTCATGTTACTGGCACGCATTTATATACTTTTAGTCAGAAAGAGAAGGCAAGTTTTAGTCCCACCACAACAATTTTGCAAAGAAGTGCCGTTGCTATTGGAAATATCAGTACCTTTACCAACGGAAATACCACTGTCATTAGTTTCAGACAGTATTTTTTACTTTTATAGTCCTTCCAGCAAAGCATTTCAGAGGGCTTAAGGCAAAAGCAAAACTCACTGAGCAGCGTTTAATAGACTGTAATACATTTGACAATCACTGAAAGTAAATAAGTAAAGAAATAGGATTTAAGCTACTCACTGGAACTCCTAGTATATGAGACAACTGATCAGCTTTTTTCTGGCGAAGGCAATTCCCTGCATTGGTGACAAATACTACAGGCACCAAGAATTGTCCCTGAGAATTAACTAGCTTTTGAAAGGCTGTTTTTGCAGCAGGTATTGGAGTCTTTCCTCGTACCAGTACACCATCAATGTCAAAAAGAAACCCAAAGGACGGCAGAATGTTGAGCTGCAAGAATAAATTGAAAAGAAAGAGTGTATTAGTTATGTCCATATGTATACATATTTGATAAGATATGCAATAGTTGTACTGCAGTTAACACACAGTTCCACAGGGAACGAAAGGATCTTTCATTTTGCCCTTCCTAATATGCCTTATAGGCATACTTATGTGATACAATACTATTTGAAGGGACATACTGACAGAAATCCAGCCCGCTATGCACTGAGAAGGGCATTTTGCCCTTAAAAGCATCGCTTTGTCCCTCATCAATTATTCATTGGGTACATCTTTCCAGCAGCTGGGTACAGCAGAAATGGACACTGCCACCACCATCACCATCAGAGACAGGAGAGGTAGCTACACTCTCCTTGACAAGTTCTCACTGCCGTCTTCTCTAGAAGACACAAACTACATTTTCAAAACCCGTAAGTGAGAGTATATTCCCCTACAAAGCCCAATTTAATAAGGTCAATATTTTAAGGGTATCGCAGTGTCATTGATTTTATAGAGGCAGTTTTGTCAACGAGCCTTACGTTCACAAACTCCCGCTGAAGCCCTCTGCTTTCTCTCCTCTATAATCATTGTCTGCTATTTAAAAACGAAACAAAAACCCTGTGCCCATGGTCTCGGTGTAGGCTGTCCTTAAGGTCGCTTCCAGCCCAACCATTCTGTGGTTCCGCTTCAGGAGCGCCGCACCAGAAATAACGCGGCTGCAGCACAAGGGACACCACAGGCTTGCTGATAAGCATACAGCAGTCTTGTTAGTCTTTTTTAAGTAGGGATGTGAAATTTCTGAAACCAGACTGTAACAGGGTCGCGGTAAATGCTGTTCTTCTCACAAGTTTGGCAGTCTGAACACACCCTAGATGAAGAACGCGAACTTCACAGTGGCAGCAATTTGCCTTTTACAGCTCCACCAAGGGAAAGGAACTGAGAAGCGAGCTCCCAGCGGGAAATAACGGAACCAGAGCAGCTCACGCCTCGCTCAGACCGGGAAGGCGCCGCCTCCCTCGGGCCGCCGCTTCCACAGGCCGCGGCCCCCCGCGGCACGAGGCCGCAGCCCCGCGGGAGCCCCCGGGCCTGGCTGCAGCCGCTTCCCGGACCCGCCCGGTCCCGCCCCGGCCCCTCTCACCTGGCCGCCCCCGCTCCCCTCAGCCAGCGGCTCGGGACCGCCGGCGGGGGCGGCGCGGGGCCCGCTGGGCGCCGGGAGCCGGAGCGGCCGCCCCGCGGAGCCTCCCACAAGGAGGCCGCGGAGCGCGGGCAGCCCCCGGCGCATGGCGGCAGCCCCCGGGCACGGCCGCCGCCCCGGCCCCAAGCCGCCGGCCCCCGCTCCCCGCCGGCCCCGGATCCCCGCCCCATGCCGGCTTCTCCGCCCTGGGAGGGCGGTGCCGAGGAACCGGGGAGCCCCGCCCCGGGGAAGGCGCCGCCAGGAGGGCCCGGGTTCAGCCGGCGGGAGGCGAAGGAGCGGAGCCCAGAGGGGAGCCCCCCGGCCTTCCCGCTCCTCCCGGTGCTGCGGGACCCGGCGCCTTTCGAACTAGTACTAAGTGCGACGTGTATGAACACGGGTGCCGGATCTGTACCACAGCGGCATTCCCCACCTACTGAAGTGAGGCACCAAACACAAATACCATTAGTTAACGGATACCCCACAAAGCTCTTTCTCCTTATCTTCCTCATCTGCTAATATGGATTAAGTAAATCCACTTATTTCCTCGTTCTCCCCCCCCAACACTCCAGGGAGAACCCGATCCTCCACTGACTGCGCTGCACTTACCATGACAGAGTAGGGCAGGTGTTTTCTGTCAGCACCACTCACGTGGTTGGCATTAAATGAAACAAAGATGCATGCAGTTCTAGAGCACAAAAGCACACAGAAAATGATGCAGAGAACAGAAGTGTTCCAACATTCAGGAAGTTATTCCCTCAAATCCCAAGCCAAGATCATGCACCGCACAGAACTCTGAAGCAGAAAAGAACACAAGCATTGTAAAAAGATTATCATCACCTAGTCATGTTCAAAGCTGAGGTATTACACCAATGGTGGAGTTACAAGCCTGATAAAATCTGCATCTCTACAGTTGCACACCCAAAGTAAGAGTTAATGCAGGTGTACGACACTGTTGCAGTGTCTAGGACAAACTACAAGTTCAGTTTCATGGCTTTGGCTACAGAAGTGTCCCAGCCCTAACTTCACCAGCAATGTAACAGCCTGTAGAGCAAACAAAATACAGGTATTTTGCTGTAGATCACTGCCAAGAAACAATTTTATGCTGCAATTTGTTGGCTCAGACATGGCTGAAGAGAACATTCCACTTAAAAACACTTAGCATTCAGAGCTGCACCGTGATCGGCACAGAGGGTTCAACCAGCTGCCATTTTGCATTGCACAGGTCCAGATTGCATTTTTATACATATATTCACTTCGTCTTGGTCAGTGGAGATCAGCATTTGCTTCAAGGCTTCCCTGTTTATTACATTGGTCTTGCTCAGGACCGTTAGAAACTCTCTTGAACACGAATACAATTACTATTTTATCCTGATTTTTTCAGCATTCTTCCTGTTTATTCATTTTTATGCCTTTTCTCATTATCACATTGCCCTAATCTGTCCATTTTTGTCTTTCATGCTATAGATGTATATGGTGACAGAAAGGACTAACCGTAGCTATTGCCAGTCTCCCAGACTGAATCAGGCCATAATAATTAGTGTTTGTTTTTTTCTCCTCTAAATCTGGTTTGGTTATCTGGAGCGTATAGCTTAGCAAATCTGCAGCAAGGCATGCATTTTTCTTACAAGCACTGTTCCGCTAGAAAAAAATGTATACTAAACAAAAGAAAAAAAGGACGGTCTAATAGAAGCATGGTTGGCAAGGGGCTGTTTACAACCAAACTTTAAATGCCTTTTTGGCCAGGCTGTTTGACAGCTCTAGTTTATTTTTGTTTGCCTTTTTGTCATACTATGGTTTGGTGAAAAACACTCCTGAAGCTTGATAAGGACTTAACAGTCAACCTGCCGATTTATTAAGCTCCAGGAACTCTGGGGCTTAGGGCCAGGCAACAAAGCCCTTAGCTTTCACATACTAATCTCTTCCATAGGTGAAGTACACTACCCTGATCCAGTCCTGCCTGTCCATAGACCTGTTAGCACATCCAACAAGAAAGGAGCCTATTTCATTCTTGGTGGTCAGACGTTTCAGGGAAGGAACTCTAGGAAAGTGTTAACTTTTACAACAATAGAAATAACCCGTGGATAAAGTACTTTAGCTTTTCTAAAAGGAAGACTAGAAAACACTCAAGAGACAGCAACAAAAAGTAAAAACAGCTTCAAAAAGATGCTTGCAACTCAGAGAACACAAAATTGAGTCAGAAATAGACCAGTACGCTGCTACCTTACAATATAGAGCTGAATATTAACAGCATATAGAAACTCTGTAGTCCCTGATGCAGTTAGTTGTTTATAGCATATTCCTGAGATAGAACTTCTACTCCATGGCTACAGAAGTCCAATTTAAAGTTTCATTCAGACTTGCATAACAATGTTACCCACTCAGACCCTAAACAAGCCCTCTGCTGTGATCTGCCTCTTTTCACATGATACACAAGCTGTGAGCAGGAGGGGATGCCCAGCTTCAAATCCTTGTGTGGATGACTGTTTACGACCCTATTCTTTGACTATGATTAGGGTAAAGAGCACAATCCTTTGAACTAGAATGAAACAAGACATTAATGTGTATACAATTTAATAAAAATATTTGAACAAGGTATTGCAAAGTTGAAAGTATTTACAATAGCTGCTAGAATATCCAGCATTTGAGCATTTCATACTCACAGCTCCAAACCATAAAAATGGTAACAGCTTTTGGACAATACTGCATGTGTTATATAAAGGAGCAAATCAACTTCAAAATCATTCAAGATCTGCCATCAAGCTCTCTCTAAGCAGGTTCTGAGCTATTCCGGTAAGCTAACCAGGCATAACAGAATAAGTTACTTCTGGACTCAGATCAGCTAAACTCAACATGAGAAATACGTCTACATACAGTACAGATACAGGAGACAGACCAGCAGTAACATCAGTTAGATTCCTCTAGTGATTTGAGTAGTTATTTGGTTTGCTGGTTTATCTGTAAGATGCACTGCTGCAGAGTGTTTCACAAAGTGAAATGACTAAAGGCTTACTGGAGATGTAGAAACCATGCTAATCTAGGCTTGATCTTTCACAGCACTGAAGTGCATGTCTTCTTCGCAGATTGACCAAAAGAGCGTTTTTGCTTTTGTAGACTACACTACCCTGACCACAACTTACTCTTAACATTCACGGGGACTTTCAGAACTAAAAGTGACTGCTGTCAGAATATATCAAACTGGTGCTTTAGGATGGATTATATAAAACCAGGACATACTCATGCAGCATTATAATCCTAAAAGTCTTTTTGCTTCTTCACTCTGTGCCATGAGAGTTTCACTAGCATACTTCTGAAGAAGCTCCATCTTCTTTCGCCGTACAAGAGCTTCCTCAATCTGGAAGTATAAAAGTAAGACATTCAGCTTAGTTGAGACGCTGAAACTCAGAGCAGCTAGCAAAACAGGAAGAAGCACAAGAAATTAACAGTGAAAGTTAAGAGGCTTACACTGGTATAAAATCAGTGGAATAGAGTGAAGGGATACCATCAGGGGCCCTTGACAGGCTTGAGAGGTGGGCCCATACAAACGTCATGAAGTTCAACAAGGCCAAGCACAGGGTCCTGCATCTGGGTTGGGGCAATCCTAAGCACAAATATGGACTGGGTGGAGAATGGATTCAGTAGCCCTGTGGGGAAGGACTTGGGGGTTCTGGCGGACAAAAAAACCTGAACATCATCTGGAAAAGTGTGCTTGTAACCCAGAAAGCCAGCCACATCCTGGCCTGCATCAGAAGAGAGGTAGCTGGCAGGTCAAGGGAGGTGATTCTCCCCCCTCTTCAGCTCCCACCTGGAGCACTGCATCCAGATCTGGGGCCCCCAGAATTCTGTGATTCTGGGGTAACACCACAACAGATTCCAAGTTATGCCATACTTATGAAAGTTTAGGAAATTCTCAAATGAAGAGGGGTATAGCAATGGTACCGTAATTGTGGGCAGTTCCACAGCATTTGCAAGAGGATTAAACAGTCACAGAGTAAAATCACTGAAGGAACAAATGATGTATCTTGCAATAGCAAGAGCACACGTCTGCAATTCAATTTTCTGATGTCTTACCTCCTGCTGAGTTGGCACTGGAACATGTGCAATAAATTTCTGGTGGCCTTCTTCACCTTCTTTCTCCTTACCACCTTCCTCATCAGACTAAAAAAAAATTAAATGACATCAAGTTTACTTTCTGAAGGAGTCAAACACAAATCTGCCAGAAGAAACCAGTGAGAAAATAAATGAGGATACAAAAACACAGGAAGTAGGTGAAAAGGACCAAACAACATCAGAATATGACAAACATTACGTTCAGATCCTACGGTCCTTGACATTTTCAAAATTATTGCTTTACTTCTTCGTATGGCTTTTCCTCTGTTGTGGAAATAATATGAACATAAGGCCACAACCTCTACTTTCCTATGTAACTCTGGCTGCAAGAGCAAAGCTATAAACAAAAGAGGAGCTAGCCAATCAAGAAGAAAGCAAGTGCCTTAAAAAAATATAAAATACACGCACCGTTTCCCTGTATAGCTCTATACTGCCTCTTTCTCATGCCTAAGAGATGGGCTTATGAATCACAAAATACAAACAAAACAAGATACAGAAGGAATAACCAGTTTTAACTTACAGACTACCTCCTTTTCATTCTAGTGATACACCCTCCTAGGTATGGACTGAGAAATAAGAACTAGCTTTCAGTATCCCTTTTGCAGATCTCAGAGCACGCTGGGAATATCTTTCATTTCCCTTACTGCCTCTGGGTGCAGGAAGAAGAAAGAAGCAAGTAACAGTGATGACTGCAGCATCGGCAAAACCTTGTTGTATCAAAATTCAGCTGTGAACAAACCCCTGAACATTAAATGTCTTTGCTGTAAATTGATGACCTGAAATTTACTACACAAAAAAACTATTCGTATTATTACAAGTTGTGCCAGGGGAGGTTTAGGTGGGATATTAGGAAAAATTTCTTCACTGACAGAGTTGAGGCACTGGAACAGGCTGCTCAGGGAAGTGGCTGAGTCTCCAGCCCTGGAAATACTCAAAAGACGTGTAGCTGTGGTGCTCAGAGACATGGTTTAGTGGTAGACTTGGCAGTGCTAGGTTCAGGGTTGGACATATCTCAGAGGTCTTTACCAACCTAAATGTTCTATGATTCTATTACTAAGGTAAGATCATACTTAACAGTGTGACTCAACAGTGCTGGTAACGCACTACTGCACCAGCAGTCCAGGCAATGACAGTTACTCCCAAGGTCTCGGCTGACCATTAGTTGTTTCTCTCTAGCAAAATGTCTTTCCTATCTGCCAGCTTTCATCATTCTGTAAATGTAGACCAAACATACTTATCTACTAATATTTTTTTAAAAACTAAACAGGGAAACTGAATAGGAATTTAGGCAGAGAGAAGGGCAGAATTCAGCAGCAGAGAGGTTCTCAGCAAAATCTCTCTTCTTCCATAAGGCAGCATAGAAGACAGATGAAATGTAACATCACCTTAACCATCACATACCTCATCTTCATTGACAGCATAGATATTTTCTTCCTCCTCCTCCTCCTCATCACCTCTCGCGAGTCGTGCCTCTCTCTCCATTTTCCATTTTTCCACTGCTTCTGCTATAACTGTTTGGCAAAGGAAAAGAGCAAGTGTATGTGAGAGCAATTTAAAGCAGCGTGGTCCAGCTGTAGCCCCCATTTCCTCAACAGCAGGCCTGCAACAACTGAAGCTAGAGTTCCTTTGATTTGTCTCCAATTTCCAAAGCTTTTTTTCCAAAGACTTAAACTTCTCATTTAAATCCTCTACATCTGTAATATGCACTTACTGTAGAACTTTGATGTCAATGCTGTCTGAGCAAAATCCAACGTTAACAAGTAGCACTCTGTCACAATACTAACTGGGGTACATTTTAGATTCTGAGTGTCATGGATAAACATCAACTGACCCTGGTAACACAAAAACAGGGAGCCATGTGGCCAGGATAAGCGACTTCAGCTTTCCAGCATGTCAGCAGCTACAGGAATCCTGGTCACCATGCAGTTAATTAAATACGATTACGCTCCATGGAATGACCACCCACACAAGTACTTTTCATCTCAGGGTGCATTTCTTGCTTATTTTGTAGCGTGCTTCCAATTCTGTAACTCACTGCTAGCTAGGACCGTTTAGGCTGGCCTATCTTCATTATGCAACTGAGAGCTACTAAAAGCTCTAACACAAGTTTTAAGAAGCTTCATCAGTGACAACTTAAGTGCCTAAAAATTGTAGGGAAATGCCAACTCTTTTATACAGTTCCCATTTGCTTCATTTCCATGTATTGGTTCTGTCCAGTAAGACCGGGCAAGACTGCTGCTTTGTTACAGAACGCTATAGTGGGGAAAGAAGTGCAGGTAATTCAAAAGATGCAGTTGGTTGGGACTTGACTGACAGTATGGGACATGAGAAGCGTCAGTTTAAAAAAAAAAAATGATTTTTTTTTTTGACTGCCTTTTCTGGAACTGTGGGCCTCTGCTTTAATTAGGTCTCTCCAAGAAAGAGGGTGCTAGATACAGAATGAGATTTTCTAGAAAACACAGTCCTGAAGTAATACACACATAATACACACATTTTTGTTATTTCTTCAAAAAGAGGTAGAGCGGCTTTTCTCTACGGTTTCTAGGTTACCAGGACATTCTAATGTCTACACATCTACGAAAAACTAGATGGCTATTCACAGAGATGACTATTCACAGAGATTTCTGAATCTTGCATACCTTTCTTTTCATGTTCTTGTTCCAGTGGCTCCAGAATACCATCATCTTCATCTCTGTAGCCATAGTATTCGGCATCAATGGATTTCATAAGCTCAGCTCGAGTTTTTCGGGGTGGTGGAAGGGCTTGAAAAATACATGTCTGTCATCCATAAAGTCAACCCTGATAGCTTGCAGTGCATTCCTGACCCCCACCAACCTCACAGCAACTATGACTACCACAATAATCGAATTACCACTGGATGATCTGAACTGCTGGCAGTATCAGTACGGGTATTTTACTCTGGCCTGCACAACCCTGATGATTCCTATCATGTAGTTGCCACCATCTAGCAACTCTAGGCTCTGTCATGCATTTTTCTCCATGTACCAGGGTCCCAGTATCAAGCAAGACTATTATATGAAAGAAACTAGAAAACTGGCCGAGGCTGCCGCAGATCATATCATACCTCCCGTAATTCCTCAGGGAGCAAACAAGACAGAGCTGGTTCAGCAGGCTGGCCTCATTTTCAAGTCCAAGTAATTCTCATTCTATGCCAAGTCAATACACAGTTTTATCTGCTTACAACTAGATTTTCCTATTATGACAGCTGATTCTTGCATCAAAAATTATGTTCAAATTTCTTTTTTTAAAATTCTGAAGTCAGAGTATTAATTCCGATAGCTTACCATTGAAGTCAACTTGCTATGCTGGAATGTTTCTATAGAATATTAGTACTTACTATTTTGAACTCACAGTAGAAAACAGTTTATTCTTTTCTATGCTTCTTTTATTAAACTGTAAAGAGTCAAAGGTGCTCTTTGTCCAAAGAAAGAGCATTTAGTTAATTTCTTGAGTTCAGTGTTTAATGTAGCTGATCTAAGACACAGGCCAGGATATGTAGTTACTAGCATTCCCTACGTACTGTAGTAAATAGTCTAGTAAAATTTACTGTCTAGTCTGAGTGGTATATCAAAAAAATACCACTATGCAGGTTTGTGTCTAGGAAGAGTTGTTATTTACTTACGCTCCTTTTCAAAAAGCTCTCTAACTCCTGGTAAATCCTTTGCAGCTCCAAAGTATTTGTAACCTCTGTTTCCGGGAACTTCTTTCCCTTCATGATCTAACATTTTTGGTCCAATCCTCTGAAAAATAAACAGTTAGTTGCTTTATGTTTTATTCCTTAATAAAAATAGGCATCTTAATAGGTTAAAGGATGGAGAAAGGAGATAAGCTGTATCAGTTCAAACAATCATACAGGCAAAATGCCCTCATAGCTCATCTTCATACAGCCCCTACTTCTACTAGAAATCACACACCAATGAAACCAGTGAAGTAGCCATTCCTGATTCACGTTGACAGAATACCTAAAACCTTCTTTTTGTCTGTACTGTTATGTTCAGGTATCCTGTAAATAAGCACTACTAAATCTGCCAATAAACACACTTGATGTTTTGGCAAATGAGAGCTAGTCTCCTTTCATTTTCAGCAGTAATTAGGTGAGCCAAGCAGAAACCTTTCTAGAGACTGATAAGGTACGGAATCAAATAAAAGCCTACCGATGGATAAAACCAGAACACTGCTGTACGCTTTTAACAGAAGGTAAGATCCCTCAAACCAGCGTTCCAAATGAAAAGTCAAATTTGCTCATCATGGAAACAAATGTTAGATAACATTAGAATAAATATTTAGGGATTAAATAAGGTTCCTCTCTAATAAACACTGGCCAAATAATAGTTAGACGTTGCACAATTTTTTCTCGTTATTCACTTCAGTTGTGAGCAGAACCACCATGTAGCGCAAAACAATCTGCACTTACAGCATAGTCAGGACCTCCTAGCTCCCTTATTCTGACTTCCCAGTGTCCTTTTTCCCTCAGAAGTTTGTTTATTTCATCGTTCAGGTCCCGAATTCTGAATTCACCCAATCCAGCTGTTAAAGGGAAAAGAAACAAGAAATTAAGCTACTTACTAGAGGCGTATGGCTCACATGGAATACTGTGATCTCCTGGTAAGGACCAGGGATTCAAACAGATAAAATTTCATTAGAAAAATCTTACCGTTTTGAATCTGTGCCACTTTCTTGGAAATTTCGCCAATGATCTAGTTAAATAAGAACATAGAAGTGAATTTCTCCCTAAAAGACAAAAGAACACCACCCACCCACAACCAACTAGAAAACCCAGAAAGGCCCTTCTTGAAGTTGTCTTTTTGATCCAGACAGTGGATCCGAGACTAACAATTTCAAATACCAACACAGATTTTATTTGGACTAACATAGTACCTCAGAGGCTTAAAATACACGCAAATATTTTACATCAGTTATCATAAACAATCAAATTCCTAATACGTATATCCAATAGCTTCACCTCTGACTTTTCAGGCAAAGAAGGGAAGGGAGGAATGTCTGACAGGCCAGCCCTATGACAAGCAGGCTCAGTGAATGCTGCTTACCTTTGCTTTAGCAAGCCTTTCAGTGCCATTTCCATACCCATAGTGGCTGGACAAGCCAGAGTCAAAAGGTTGTGATGCACAGGACAAAGCTCAGCTAGCAGATAGCTACTAGTGACACCCCTCCAGGTCAGCATCATTTAAAGTTTCTAACAGCCTGGATGCACTCTTGGACAGGTCATAAATGACACCAGACGGGGGGAGCAAAGGCTGCTGAGTGACTTGGACAGGTTAGAGAATGGGTCTACAGAGTTCCACAAAGTTCCTCACAGAAAAGGCAAAGTCTGCATCTGGGAGAGAATAAGCCCATTTACCAGTACAGGCCAACTGCTGGACAGCCTGAAAGCAGCTTCTGAAGAATAAGCTGAACAAAAAGCTCAACAGGAGTCAATGATACAACACTGCAGCACAGGCTAACCCCACACTGCACTGGGTTGGCAAGAACGTGGCCAGCACGTGGAAGTGATTCTTCCCCTCTATTTGCCACTTGTGAGATCACACCTGGAGTACAACACACATGATGAGGGCTGGAGCACACAACACACAAGGAAAGGCTAAGAGAGAGATGGGTTTGGTCAACCCTAAAAAGAGAAGATGAAGGGGGAAGACCCTACTGCTGTCTTCTGGAAGGTAGAGAGAAAGCAAAGCCAGGCTGTTGGAGAGGTGCGTGACAATAGGACAAGCAGTGACAAATTCAAATTGGACCACGGAAATTCTGAGTACATCCACAGGAAACAAACAAACAAACAAGCTTCATTAAAAGGGCTGTCAAGCACTGGTACAGGGGCCCACAGAAGTTTTGGAATCCCAATTCCATGAGATATTCAAAACCCAACTGGACACAGCCCTGGGCATTGCAATGTGGTTGTACCTTCACTGAACACATGTGGTGACCTGTACGATAATCCTGTCTAAATTAAACCACAACTGTCAGTATACTGAAGAGGTCTGAAAAATTTAGCATGTCTGTTTTAGGCAGTCTGCTTACAAAAGTTCAACCTGCTACAGAATTATCAAGGCCTATTCACATTACCTGTCGCCTCCATTTCTCAGCTTTAGGCAATTCATTGCACTCTGATGCAAGGAAAGGTCTTCGCTCCTGTTAGACAAAAAAACCACACAATCTAGCATCAATATGGTCACAGCATTTCATGCAACCTTTGTTGCTTGATTAATCCTAAACTATGCTACCAGCCTCCAGTCCCTGCTGCTCCCACCAATTTTTAATGAGTGGATAAAAAACGACTACCTACAGACCTGCCAAATTAAACTACCACAGAATACTGGAAACTACATAATCCCGCTTTATTCAAAACGAAACTTGTCACCTAACCCTTCGTATCACTACACAGACGAATAATGTTTCATCTACGGCAGCTGCATTCATGTAATTTTCAATATACTAGCATCTAAATAAAACCCACTGTTTTCCAAGCAGCTGTTAAGCTCGGGCCTTTCTTCCTCCATGCCAACTACCTAAATTCCTTAACTTTTCTTCAGGATGTTTTCGTTTTGTACTCTCCCAACTACTGTTAATTAAAAACACTTTTTCCCCAGCCTTCACAATTACATCTTACCTCTAGCATCGCGTGCAATTATTTTGTCCCTTTCCCTCCAGTACTTCCCCAGGTCAACCCTTTATGTATACAGAAGGCCTTCCTTCACACGGCATACCAGAAACTGCCCCATCTTACATGGGAAGCATCACTCCTTCCAGGGCGAACACCAGGCACTGGAATTTCCAGAATTTCTTTGCCAGTTACCAAAGTTAATAATTATAAACCTGTCTAAAAAAAAAACTGGGAAGGCTCTGATCCCTACATAAATGTGCTTGCAATTTCAGTTATGATTCAGTGAAAACTGTACAGAAACATCCAGAGAGAGTTGAAAATAATTCAGTAAGTTTCTATGTGGGTGTAGGGGTGCTACTTCTTGCATTACAACACCTATATATTTTTTAACATCTAAAATGGGTTTACCAACTTTGTAAATCTGATGCCAATTCCAGCCCCCAACCCTCCCGCTCCCCCAAAACCCCATAAGAGCCAAGACAACTATGAGCAGATGCAGGCGTCACGTGTTGGTTTAATAACATGCCACTGTGTCACGTGCAAGCCCCGAGTCCAGAAGGATCCCCAGGACCCTCTGTTCCAGGGTTCTTCCTTTGTTAGAACACTACCATAAGCAATTTTTATTTACCAGTATTTTAAGCAGTTACTTAAGAAAATTCTATCAACCATTTCTCTTTTGTGTCATTGTGTCACAGGCCCTCTGCTAACTGCTTTCCGTTGACTAATGTCAAGCTCCTACACGACTCCTGAATGCAGTGCATGGTCTTTTACACAGGCTGGTGCACGGCTTGCACTCCACCCTTCACCGGAGCTAACAAAGCTTTAGTTTTTTACATCATACCTTAACTTTTCCTTCCTCAAGCTGAGCTTGGCGAAATCTTGCCAAGGCCGTCCTAAAAAAAAAAAAAAAGGAAGGAAACAAATTTACTTCTAATTTACTGCTATACATCTACACCCCAACAGCAGTAAGTGCTGCGTGTTTTTTCATTACAGACTTAATGAACTTTAAGAAAATGTTTTCTCCATTCTGCAGAGAACAAAATGCATTGACTAGCTCTTCTGACTACCAACTTCTACAACCCTAGAAATCCTCAGCAGTTAATTTCTTAGACAAGCCCTGGCAAGCAACTGATTTTTCCTATGTCACATATTCCAATGTGTTAGATATTAACAGCAACAGGATGGCAACAAGTTACAAACACAAGCATGCAATGTACTTATCTTAGCATCAAAAAGCAAAAAAAAAATCTTCATTGAGGGCAGCAGCTTGCAATCAAGCTTATTAAAATGCCTGAAATATTCCAAGACTCTTACAACTAAACTGAGACTGTACAGACCCCATTTTTTAATACACAGTTTTATTTATTCACAAGACACTGAATAGTTATGTTAAGAAGCACAAAACAACAGAGAGCACTTACCACCTTCTCTTTAGCTACGTATGGGTACTCTGCATGTAAGACAATTATCTAGGGCTCCACCTACTGTTGGGAGGCGTTTCTAGAATGAAACAGCGCACCCCTCAATTCAGCGTGCACTGGGTTGTATTGCTGCATGAGAGCGCCCCACAAGGTACTACGTAGCTGGAGTCCCTTCAGTCCCTCTGTGAATTACTGATTTTGCTCAAGGCCCTCCCAGGCAAAAATCATACCTAAACCCACGCTGACAGACGCCTGTCTAGCCCGTCACCTCTGTTCCAAAACTGGAAACTGCCAAAAACCATAGTGAACTGTTAGAACAAATTCCATGTTTATTATCCAGCCCCTGCTGCAGTTTCTGTACTGGACTGGTTGGCACAGCCGGCAGCATTGCCCAGCACAGCACTGCAAGCTGCACAGCACCAGGTTCCTCCTTTGCAGATGGCTCATGTCAAAGAATGGTTTGGGTTGGAAGGGACCTCAAAACTCAACCAGTCCCAATCCCCTGCCATGGGCAGGGCCCCCTGCCCCCAGCCCAGGCTGCCCCCAGCCCCATCCAGCCTGGCCTTGGGCACTGCCAGGGATGGGGCAGCCACAGCTCCTCTGGGCAGCCTGGGCCAGGGCCTTGTCACCCTCTGGATAAGGAATTTCTTCTTTGTCCCTAATTTAAATCTACCCTCCTTTGGTTGAAAAGTGCCACCCTTCTTCCTAGCACTGCACTCCCTGACGCTGAGTCCCTCCCCAGCCCTCCTGCGGCCCCTTCGGGCACAGGCAGGCCGCTGGAAGGTCTCCCCGGAGCCCTCTCTTCTCCGGACCCAGCTCCCTCGGCCTGTCCCCGCAGGCGAGGTGCCCCAGCCCTGGACGCGCCGCTCAGCGCGGAAAGCCGCGCTCCGAGCACGGGGCTTCGGAGCAGGCCGCGCAAACCGGGGGCAGCCGCCGAGCCGCGGGAGGAGCGGCGGGAGCTCGGGCCCGGCCGGTCCGCACGCCGCACTCACATGGCCTTCTCCGCGTTGCGAGCCTGAAAGAGAGAAAAGAGGCGCGTTAGGCCCGGCGGCGCCCCGGGGAGCGGGGAGGGGAAGGGGCCCGGGCCCCGGCCCTGCGCTCACCATGGCGCCGCCGTCAGCCGCCCGCTGCCTGCCACCCGCGCCGCTCCGCTCCGGAAGCAGCCGCGGCGCAGGCCCGGAAGCGGAAGCAGGGCTGGGCGGGCCGGGCGGGGCCACACGGTCCCGCTCTCCGCCGCGCTGCGCCTGCGCGCCACGACCCGTTCCTCCCTCCCCCCCCCACCACTGGCTGCGGCGCCTCCGAACACCGAATTGCTCTCGTTTTAAAGAAGTGCACCTTCCGTATTACTTTTTTTCCCCCGATGGAAATTGAGACTATGTTAGGACTTAATTAAATTCAGACTTTAGCACCTGAGCACTGAAGAAGCCAGAGCTGCAAGACCTTCATAAACACTTAAGTCTCTGAATTCCACAGGCAAAGTGCATTTTTCAAGTCACAAGCACTGGAAGCCTTTATATACGCATACACACCGATGTATTTATATACACACATATATAAAGGTACAGGTTAAGTTCCAAAGGCTTTCAGGCCTTTGTTCAGGTGCTGTGACTGTGTGTGAAACGCCGCGCACCGTGCTGCGGTCAGGCCATACGAGCTGGGCGACCCCACAGCAACCTACGTGCTTCGACTGGAACTGGGAAGGGTTTGTGGGCAGTCTAAGGCTCAAAGTACACTCGTGTTCTTTATAGCAGCAATTAGAAAGCAAATGGGAACACTCAGGCAAGAACACCTTCCCCACACCTTAATTTCACAAGAGATTAAAGGCTTTGTTCGGCATACAGCTGGACTGAAGGCAGCCTGCCAAGGTGTGACCAGCCTGCAGCAGCACTCACCACGTCCTTTGGGTTTTGCACTCTCCAGAACCACCCTCTGCATTTCTGTCAGACAGAAACAAGAACCTGGATTTTGTACTGCTCCATCTAAGCAGCAAGAGCATTCACTTCATATGCTTCCAAGTAGCCTTCATCCATCTTAGCAGTATTGTCAGTGCAGCCTTTCCAAAACCCTGCACAGGCTGTCAGTCAAGTGAGCTGGGCTCTGCTTATGTAGCGCTCAGTACTTCTATTAAAAATATTTTCTCCCCGCTCTCCATTTCTCCCTGAACTACAGCTCACTTTTTCTACAGACTTTCAAAGTTTCAGCCTGAGTTTGCTACTCAGGTGCCAGGTCCTGCACTTTGGCCATAACTGCATGCAGCACTACAGGCTTGGGGCAGTGCTGCTTGAAATCTGTGTAGAGGAAAAGGACCTGGGGGTCGCCTGACCATGAGCCAGCAGTGTGCACAGGTGGCCAAGGCCAACAACACCCTGGCTTGTGTCAGGAGCAGTGCAGCCAGCAGGACCAGGGAGGTGACTGCCCCTGTACTCTGCTCTGGTGAGGCCTGCTCATACATCGAGTGTTGTTTTCAGTTCCAGGCCCCTCGCTACAAGAGCATCAAATCCCTCACTGGTGAGGGCTGAAATACTGCTAGCACATCAATAATCTACTCCAGGCTGTATCTGACATGTGCTGTACCTCCAACAACTTGTGTGCCTTGGACAACTTCATAGTGGAAGAAGTGCTTTATCGGCATCAGCCGAGATGTGCAGCACACCCTTCCCCCCCCCATGAGAACACAAACCATTCACACAAACCATAGGCAGATACGCAGTAGTCTGGGAGGACTATGTACTCGATGTATGTACAGTCTGGTGCTAGACGATAGAAATTTAACGTAAGAGAACAAAAGAGAAGTCCAAACTGAACTTTTACACCTCCACATACCCCTTTTTAATATGTTATTTTGCACTGTGTACATGAAAACCAAAAATAAACAAAAGGAACTTTAGCCAAACTCCCCTTCCTCCTCCAGCTTTATTGATAGTTTAAAATTACATTTTCTATGTTCTAGGACTTCAATTGCTTTTACCATCTTACTTTAAAAACTGATTACAAGCAAATGAAACTCAGTTGTCTAAGTGATATAGTATACAAAAATAACATCTTGATTTCTGTGAAAATGCATTTATTTGCAACTCCTGAATAGCTCCAAATTGTATATGCTATGAGCACTGATGTCTGGGTTTCAGATTCACTTTGAAGTATTTATTCAAAAGCTTCCCATTACGTTCTGTATCTCCAACATGAACATTCATTGACTGAATTACTGTTATTTTAAGTTTATTACTGATTTCTCTCTCTCTCTCTCTCATGGCCATTAACAGGCATGTGCATCTTGTTTATTTACTCCCACTCTGCTATATGCTCTAGGTAGGGCCTGATACAGATATTACTTGGTGTTAACAGCTACTGAGGTCAGACAATCCAAGGCCATTGTAATAAAATTAAAAGTTATGAGGAAGTTTAAGACACTTCCAAAATTTCTTTCCTCCTGCATAGAATCGCTTCCATGTAACCCAGAGAGGGTTTGCTGGTCTGACTCAACTCTTCCCACTCATCAATCCCTATTCACCAGTGGCACGGAAAGGGGGTTCTTTAACAAAGCATTATACATAACACCTCTACCAAACTAAACATAAACATTTTTGTAGTTAAATGCAGAAAGTTGATTTTTCCACCCCTTTCCTCCTTTTACACGGCAAGTAAAGCTCACTGGCCTGGGAGTAGCCTCTATCTGCCAACCTTTGGCCAGTGAAGAGGATTCAGAGAAAAATAATACAACCATCAATCAGAAAAAGGAGGGGCGACAAAGGAAAATAATTAGGCTGTAGCTTCAATTGTGCATTCCCGTGCAAGGTGCCCTGACTCGCCGCAGCGATAGCAGTTGACTTCACTGGTCTTGCTGCAGTTGATGGCTACATGGCCAGTTTCACCACACCTGCAGGCAAAAAAAGAATTAAAATATTAAGATTTGATTCCAAACCACCCAGAGAAATTACTGTTCTGCCAACTGTGTTGGCTACTTTGATTTCATGCAAGACTTATTCCGTACTCAGGACTTCTACTTTAGTGTTCTCGTGTTCTTCCACGAGGTATGAACCAGGAACCTTTCCTCAACTGATCAACTTACACTGATCACTGTGTATGCCAAAACCACAGTGCAAACACCACTTTTACTTTGTCAGGTTTTCCCTGTTCTGATGCTTCTCCTGATTAGCCTTGTTTGAGGCGTAACTGGCTTTAACTCAGATACACCTTGTTTTTCCCCTTCCTCCACAAGCTGCATTTTGAAGCCAGCTTTTCAGATTTAGCAGCTGCTTCTCAGCTTTGAGTATGAGTAGATGCCCTTACCTATAGCATTTCACTTTGGTGCAGTCTTTTTGAATGTGTCCAAACTCTCCGCAAGAATAGCACTTCTGCTCATCTGCATGGTCACAGTCACGAGCGAGATGGCCAGGTTTGCCACAGTTGTAGCAGCACTGCTCTCTCTCCCTCTTCGGCTCCTTGCAGTCCTTCGCAATGTGGCCACCTCTACCGCAGTTATAGCAGGCTTCCACAATAAGAAAAACATACCAAACAAGACTATAAAACCTTGGTAGAGTGAAGCGTAGCATGCTTCTAACAAAGGACATTTACTCTGTTTCCAGTGAATTATGTGACCAGCGTACAATAGCCTTCTCTTCAACCACAGATCTCTGTCCATGTAATTGAAGAGATAGAATATTTAGTGATACTTACCATCCTCCTGAAGATCACAGTCCTTGGCAAGATGGCCAGACTCACCACAGCGGTAACAGATGTCCGGCAGAGATGAAGACATGAACTGGAAGCCTGCTTGAAATGGGTAACAGGAGAAAAAAAGGCTTAAGAATATTCTTAACTTAATCCCTAAGAGTTAATCAAGGGCACTGGCAGCTGAACTGACAAATCAGGTTTGGTCTCAGAAGCCCTTGCATAATTCTTATGCAGACTTAAGAACTAGGTAAATTTATCACCAATTTACATCTCAGCCTTTGATCAGCTGAAGTCAGTGTTTGACAGTACTGAGAACAGACAGCTAGAGACGTCTTGGTGTACGTATAAAGAGAAAACCATAGCAATCACTTACCTCTGCCACGGCTTCTCATCCCACGGCCACGGCCAATCCCAGTTGGGCACTCCCGAGCCCAGTGGCCAGTACGCCCACATTTGAAACACTCGTTGCTGCTCATGGTTGCAGATCACCTGCCTGAGGGGAAAGAAGAAATACGTTTTTAGAACACTTTCCCTCCCCAAGCTACAGGCTCAGGTAAGAAACAAACCTATCATCTTAACAGCCTTATTGTCACGCGCTCCTTCTCGTCATCACGCAGTTGAACTCAAAAGCCAGCTACTTATCTCCATTTCTTCCTACTAGTTTCTTTCTGTTGGGAGTACCTGGCTGGCATCTACTCTTCTTCACTAAGCTGCATTTCTTCACTAACCAAACTACATTCTAAAAGCTCCCTGTTAGAGTAGGCTGTATTACAGCTAAGGCCTTGAAGAGTGAGTTAGATTAGTATCTGAAGTCTTCAGTTCTTTTATGATGTGAAGAACAGTTATCTGACCTAAAGAACAGTCATTTCTCAGAGTTCATGTCAATATATTAACTTACATTTCAGGATACATACTTCACTCCTCAGTTTACGTGAAAGAAAATGCTCAAGACACTTGCTTCCCTAAAAGACATCAGACACTTGCCAGATATCTAGAAGGCTAACTTGGAAAACATTCTTAGAATGCTAGGGAAACATCGGATAGGCATGCCTGTCCATGACAGTACAAACCACTTTTGCCCATATCGGGGAATGGAGGAAGGCGTTTCATTGATCAGGAAAGTCAGTCTGCCACAGACCACTGCAGCAGTGGTGAGGATGGGGTAGGTTAGAGAGACTGCAGTCACAGTACCTTAGCTTGCCCAAGGTATAAAGCAATTAGGCTTGACTTCTGGAACTATAAACAGAGTAAGTTAAATATTTAAATTGGATATTGTTTAAAGCGTGCCTGAAGACAAGTTTAAAATGCGCTGGTTTATAAATACGCATGTTAAGCTGCATACTTCCTATGTTCTCTCCCAATTCATTACACTTAACTCGATGGAAGTAGAATCATTAGCTGTATGTTTTGTTAGTGTACCTGATCCCCAAGCTATTCTTCCTATAACCCTGCAACTTAGTGGTATAGAATGCATTTGCTTTTTTTTTAAAAAAAAAAAAACTTTTAAAGAATGTTGCATACCAAAACAGTAATGACTATTTTCTATGTTCCCATAGGGACACTTTCAAGTAAGAATATGAAACAATGGTAACAACCAGAACTGCTAGCCTATTCAAACACAACATCTGTCAAACATCTCAAGTTACCAAGAACACAAATGAGTAGTATCTTGAATAAAGTCACAAAAGAAGCAGTAAGAACACCACGACCTCAAGAATTAGAATTAGCATCCCTACACTAAGAACTTAAAAGGTTATAGTCTATTTAAACATATTTTTTACTTTACTACATGCAGAACATTACTTTGGCTTTTTGGTCACTTTTCTTTCAAAAGAGTTCCTTTCCCTCCAGCTGCCTTCGGCATAGTGACCATCCATCCTTTCCACCCCAATAAAAGTAGGGAAGTTTAAAGTACATGAGATGTGAAGCTTCATACCCTACACTTCTGTAATCCCACATCTACATTCCAACTGGATCAGATAGTATTTCCTCTTAAAAGGAAATTCTGCAATGAAAGGATGCAAACAGATCTTCAGCAGATGTTAAGAATAAAATTTTTTATGAGCACTTCATTTTATATATAACTCAACCTTTTCACATCCTAACAGGTATTTACTGCTTCACCTGTGTTCAAAGGCTCTAACTTATTAGGACACCCAAGGGTGAAGAGCTGTCTACTACGGTGGCAGCAGCTGGCATCCGTGTGCTCGTGTTCAGGCCTGTTTTCATAGCAACCATGTTGACACAGCAGAAGAAAAACACTGGCAAAGCTGACTGCAGGAGCTGGTCTTGACACAATAGTTGGTGCTGCTTTTCATTTCCATGAGACAAGATGGGGTCTCCGATTTACGTATCGGTACCTACTCCCCTCTCAACCTGCAACTCTTACAAGTCAACACATTAAGGTGTTATTTAAGAGGCCTTGCATTACTGTCCCAGAAGAGCGGCGCAGTACACCAGCAGTCCCAGCTGCACTGCAATACACCCATATAGATGGAAGGAGCAGCTACAGAGGGTCACTCCAGCCACGCACTAAGCATTACAGCACGACGTGACAGGATTAACTATCACCAGCAGTTACTTGTGTGCCTAGTGTAACCACTCAGGTTAACATACGGTAAAGGACAAATGATTTATAAGTGAACTAAGCCTCCTTCAGATATGCACTGGAGCAGCTTTTATGCTGCCATACACCATCCACCTACATCTGTCTGCCGGTCACTACCTGCACAAGGGACAAAGAGCACAGTACTTACTGCCCCAGAGGAGTTTGAAAACAAGTTTTACATCTGATCCCAGACTGTCTCCTATTTAAAGCCACTCCTTCAAGAAACAAAACTCAGTTTCCCTTCCTCTAGTAGTTATCAAATTGGCCAAGTAGAATTATGCAAACTGAGTAAGAAATCCAGAGGACAACAAGCAAGTTTCTGCACATCTGAACAGAAGATTCACTCTGCAACCTTGATCTTCAGAGGCCCGCTTCTTCCCTGTGCACAGACCTTTGAAGGCTACATGAACATAGGATCACAAAGCACAGCACTCCATCTTCAGATACTTTAGACATATGGAAGTACCAAACAGTTTGTCTGGACTTCTATTCACCAGTATTTTTATGTTTAATATCTGTGTTCTTTGTGGAGAAGATCTGAAACTGAATGCGAGTTCACCAGCTGGAGGTGGATCCAGCTGACACTACTTTTAGTTATCCCACATTCTGAAAAGCCTCATCCAAGACAAAGTTCTTCAACACTGTAAACTATTTGAAAAAAAGGTAAGAATTCAGTTTTCAGATTAAGCCAACACTTTTAACGGCAATATCCAGAAGAGGTTGGTTCTGTACAACAAGCCTTAAATGGATACCCTCCAAGCAGTTTGGACACCATTTTACAGTTACTTACAAGAAAAAAAAAAAAAATGACTTGAGTTTAAAAACCAATCAAATTCATGTTCTCCTCTGTTAGTCACTACTTCTTCACATTGGCATCACATACCAGTTCTCAACAGTTCCCTTTATCTATCAAGGCCACCTTAAATCGGCCTTCCGTGATAAGGCTGCTTGTTGAGGTTGTTTTCTCTCAGTCACATCTATCAATGATTTCCATAGCTCAGCTGTATTACACAAACTAACTCCTCCCCTGCTTACATTCCTGAATTATTCTGCAAGACAGACCAGATGAGGCAGTGGCTCAGCATAAGATTCCAAAACTCTGAGAGAAACACAAATCTGGCTGCCTCAAATCACACCTTTCTGTGAAGGAGAGAAGGCAGACATTCAGCAGAACTCCTTGTACAGGCCTCCTTACCGGGTTGGAAGCTGAAATAAATCACTTTGCAAGTATTTACTGAATCATGTCTTCACGCACATTCAGAAATATCCCAGTCTGCTTTAGTGGCCAATCCAGACCAGGCGACGGAAAGAACTACCACTGATCTCCGCGGCAATGCTCTTTTACTGCTTTTGCTTTAGGTGCCATCTAAAAGAAGCAGCCTGCTCTAACAGACAAAAGCAGAACTAACTTGGGCTCCTCACAGGAGGAACCTAAGCTATCCTCCAGTTTTAAAGAGAGGACAAACGAGTTCTTGGCAATTCACCAGCGCACAACACTCACTCCGGTTATCTGAAAGAAATCTGAGTGCAACCTACAGAAGTAGGTAGTATGTTGAAGCTAGAATTTACTCTGCACAACGCTGATCAATGCAACAGGTAGCAGAAGTTTCATCACAGGCAGCAGTTAAGTATTTTTGCCAGAACCTGTGCTGCTCCCTGCTGTGACAATGGAGCATGGGAAACTGCTAGGTAGAAAAGATCAGAACCACAAAACTGATGTCTCCCACTCTAAACACATTCTCTTCTGTCTCATTTAGGGAACCATCATGAATTTTATTTTAGATACGTTTACTACAAACCTGCCAGTTAGTATCTTTACTTTACACAAACTTAAGGTCACATTTCACAGCCAGAAGTCATGGACACCTAAGATCACACTACTGAACAGGAGCTATCTCCTAGAGACAAGTGAGCGGTCCTTTCTGTGCAAGCGGTGCTTTATGTAAGGGGCAGACTCAACTTGGAAGAACATACAGGTAGCAGAACAACTTTGGGAGCGACAGAAAATAGTTGCAAGGACATCACTCAGAGCCCACTAGATACAAGCCGTTCTTTAGAATTCAACAGCTTGCTAACAGTTCAAGTCCAATGTACCAGTGGCAATTATATTTACCATACTTACCAAATGCTTCCTTTGATCTACAACTATCACATCCATTTGACATTAATAGAACTTCACTCCTTCAAAGGAGGGACTAACAAGAACCCACTGCTAAAACCAGCATGCTTATTTAAGAGCTCTTTGGCAAATCATCTGTATCAAGGAGACAAACACTGAGAAGTCAGCCATTTCTATCCAGGCTGTTGGTGACCAACAAATACCAAGCCCCACTCTGACAAGTCAGCCCACAGCCAGGCTGAAGACAGCAAAAAACATATGCTACAGCAGGCAGAGCTCTGCTTTTCCAAGAGATTAAGAAATGGAGAGGTGTACTGTCAGAAGTGTCAGCATTTTGTTTCAAAGGAGCAATCAAAATATTACTCATTTAAAAATAAATGCTACCCATAAAGGAGTTTATTTCCCAACAAGAATGTTTGGGGATTCCAGAACCCAAGACACGTGACTGTGACTGCGTACAAAGAATTAGCGATGCTTCGGCCTCCAGCTTTTATTCTCGCAAGGAAGACATACGTAATTACGGATTTTGACCACCAGGTAACAATACTTCAATTCCAGAAGGAAGCAGTTTGAAACTTCAAGAAAATCTCCAGCAATTGAGAGCTGAGCCCTCGACTCCAGATCCCCTCAATACATTCCACTGGCAAAGCTGACTGCCCGATTCAAGAATTCTGAATATTCACTAAAATTCAAGAACTTGGGCCCCTATTGAGAGGTCAGAAGCCAGATCAAAAAGACATTAAGACTTAGTACTTGAATCAATGTGTAGTTCTTGGATAGCTCTGTTGACTACAAATTGAAGACCGCTACAGAAACATGTCTTTTGATTAACTTTTGTTCTTTCTGCCTACCCATACTCGCAGGCACGCGGCTGTGACAAACTGCAGACTATTTATGAAATCGGCACATTCCATTCTTCCCCTTTACATTCTTACTACTATCCGGGCAGTTTTAAAGTTTCACATTTAAGTATGCAGTATCAGCAACGCGCAAACTTCACTTAAAAGCCAGTCCAGATGTTAACTGAGTCAGTTAAGGAGAAAGAAAAGGTAGGTTAGCCCTGTAACTGGCAAGGTTCTCCTGCAACCCTAGGGAACTCGTTTAAGTCTTTCCACTTCGAATAGGCACAGGATTGCTTCTCTAGGCCAGCCTGCACTGAGGAAGAAAACATTGAGCAGGCAACCCTAAGGCTTCAGCCGCGGGCTCTAATTAAGCGCTATAACAGAAATAAAACGCACTATTAAATTCAATAATTCCTCGTGACGACGCCGCATGCTGAACGAGTAACAGCGGTTACTCGAGAACTACGCCTGACGAGCGCTCAAATAAAACGCAGCTCCACTACTTCGCGACGTGTAGCTGCCGCGGACTCTTTTTCCTATCCATTTATAGGCCCGCTTTGGACGCGGGGCCGTGCCGGGTGGGAGGCCAGCAGCCGCCGCCGCTCCTCGCCCCGCGCCGCCGGCGGGGCCCAGCACGTGGGCGGCCACGTGGTGCGCCCGGGCCCAGGCCCCGCCGATCCCGCGCCGCCGGGTGCCCGCTCCCCCAGCCGAGTTCAGCTCGGAAGTTTAAGAAAAGAATAAAGAGAGGAGTTGGAAAAGAGAAAGGTTTTATTTCAGCCGCTTCCCACCCCCCCTCCCCCCCCCCAGCTCTCCCAGCGCCGTGTCGCCCTCCCCCCCCCCCCCCCCCCCCCGCTCACACGGGGTGAGGTCGCCCCGCGGCCCGCTCCTCCCGCTCCCTTCCCTCCCGTCTCCCCCTCTCCCCTTCGCTCCCTTCCTTTCCTCTCGCGGTCCGCCCTGCACCACCCCCGACCCCCAGACGCCCTGCGGCCCGGCCGGGACACGCAGTTGCCGAGGGACCCCGGCCCAGAGGTGCGGCCCAAGGCGCCCCGCGCCCAGCCCGGCGGCCCGGCCCCGCTCCCCTAGCGGCACAGACCCCTACCGACCCCTCCGCGCACCCCCAGCCCCTCCGCGCCCCCCGGCCCCACCGCCCGGGCCCGGCCTGGGCCCGCTGGGCGCCGCTTTCCCGCGCTAGGCCAGAGTGCGCCAGCGCGGCCATCCCCTCGCCCTCCGCCGCCATCCCCCGCTCCCGGGGCCTCCCCCCCTGGCCCGGCCGTTACCCGCGGACTGCCGAGCGCGCTGCGGCGGCGGCTGGCGGCGGACGGAGGGCGCCGAGGGAAGGCCGCGCTGCTCTGCCCGCCCGCTGCGCTCCCTTCTGGCTGCGCCACACGCGGCTTGCACACGGCCCCGCGCGCTCCCCCCCGCCCCTCCCTACTACTCTGCGCACGGCCCGGCGGAGCCCACCTCTCCGCCAATGGGCGCGGCCCGCTTCTCCCGAGCAGCCAATCGACGTCGCGAAAGCGGGCGCCCAATCGGCGCGGGCGGAAGGGGGGAGGGGCCCGCCTACCGTGACGCGATGGGGGGGGGGTGCAGGCGGCCCCTCGCGGGGCGCTGCGGCACAGCGGGGCCCGCCCCGCCTCGGCCCCCACGGTTCCGCGCGCCTCGGCCCCTCAGCGCCCTGCGGCCGCGGAGCTGCCCGTCTCTACCGCCTCCACCTCAGCCCCGCTCTTCTCGGCCCTTCGGGGCTTTTCCTTGCCCGCGCTGCCGGGGGTGCTTGCACCAGGATTCCCCGCGCCCCCCCGGCGGCCTCCCTGGCGGCCTCCCCGCCGCTCCCCGCACGGTTTCTGTCCCTGCCCGGGCAGCCCCGAGCGCTGGGCGCGAGGCGGGAGGCGCCGCCCGGCGCAGGCGGCCATCTTGGCGGGGCTGCGGGGCGGGCGGCAGCGCGAGGAAATGGAGGACGCGGCGCTCAGTCACGCCGGGCCCGGGGTGGCGGCTTGTTCGGGCTGCCTGTAACCTCGTCAGGGCACCGGTTACCAACCGCTGCGATATTTTAACACAGTACAAAAAAAAAAAAAAAAAAAAAAAAAACCCACAACTTTTTTTTTTTAATGAAATATGGAATCACTGAACTATTCAAAATTTATCATAAAAATCTCATAAGTGATACTACTATTCTGTATTCACCTAAGGGGCTTTTTACACAAATCCTCTCTCTTTGCCCTAGGAATTAAGAACTAAATATACCAGAAGCACTTCTGAATGTTTTGGGGAGTACAACACGAGCAGTATCATAATTACTCCATCTATTTGTTAATCATAATTTCGTTGAAAATTCCACAACTGTAAGCTTCTGTTGAAAGGTTCTCCCCACTTATGTGTCTGCTGATCTGCTGCAGGAGTGAATTAGAACTTCTAGAACGTGTGTTAGAACTTTTCAGTGTGGGTGTGAGGCTGAACATAGACAAAACTTTGGACTGACCTTTGCCCAAGTTGTCTATCTTTGTATCTATTTTATCACCATGGTTAGGATTGTTTTATTAGAATATGAGTAGCAAGGTATGTCTTCCCTTCCATGCAGTTATGTGTGGTTCACTTCAGATGGACTTTTACATCACTAGGTTTTATTTGTGTTTCCTGTGCTGTATTTTTACATCGCAACATCAGCATTCAGGTCTGATAAGGGGTGAGCCTTTCAGGCCTATTTCTGTTTCAGAATTTCTGTACGTTACACTACTCTTCAACTATTTGCCAACTCTCATTCTGGCATTTGTCTTACAACACTGTAAAAGCTTCAGCACTATCAACAAGTTTTGAAATCATAATAATGTTTCTTCCCACTAATGATTTTTTAAAATCTTTACTGTCATATTTAAGCTTAATTTTCACGGCCTTTGGTTTCATCAAATAGATGTTACTTTTAGTTTTAATTCCTACAGGTAATAAATTGGAAGAAAAAATACTTTTGTTATTAAGGAAGTGCTTGCAGCTTCTAAAACAAGGGTGTGCCTATACCACATTAAAAAATGTCTGGCACAAAGAGAAGTAACAGAAGGAAAATCATACATCCTCAAATCTTTATCAACTTTTTTTTTTTTTTTTTTTTTTTTTTTAATAGAACCTGGCTTCTGTGTGAGTCTTTATGACTTGGGAATTTTAGACTGACAAAACAATTGTAGTAACTTTTCTAACTTTTTCCTGTGTTTTGCTGGTTGTACTTCTGTTGCTGTCCGTGAGGCCAGGAAATCCCAAACTTAATCTTAGCAGTAATCCATAGGCTTACTGCCATGCAAAGTTTTGTGACTGATACGGTAAGTAAATTCCCCTGAAGAAATCAAAACTGTTTTATTTATTTCAAATTGTATAATGGACTCTCCCTAAGCTGAAATGGAAATACGGTGCAACTATGAGTGAAAATGCATTACTCATGAAGAGTTATTGCTGGTGACAAATCACTTGATCATCCTCTGTAAGTCTACTGCCTCCAATACAGTTCCAATATTCTTACGATATAGGATATTTTAAGCTATTTTTTGTTACAGTGGATCAAATCTTCCCCCAGCAGATAATAAGTGTCTTTTAACAGCATTTGTTTTTTGTACTTACCTCAAGAATTAATTTGGCTTGTTATATCTTAATAAAGCTTGCAATTCTTGTTTTGCAGGTTTCTCTGATATTTAGGCAAAGGATAGTCTTGCAGTTAAAGAACAAAAGTGAGAGGCTTGACAGCTGTTTCTGGCCCGGGCAGTATTTCCTATAGAAAACAAGGTATTTAGAAAGCAAGGTAGAAGTACAAAGTCTTTACTTTTCTTATGTGCAAGAAATGTTTATCCAAGTTCCAGACTTCTCTATTGTATTAGTTCTGTCCAAAAAATTCCAATACTCAACAACAACTTATAACAATATTTCAAAGGAGCTCAAGTACAGTAATTGTTGAAGGTAAATCCACCGCTTCAGCAATGTATTCCTAATGCAGACAGTTCTTAGAAGTGTTGGATGAAGAAACCAATCATTTTAAGACCAAATAAAACAACAAATCACACCTTGCAAGCAATGTTGATGCATCGTTTTCTTCCAACTAGGGGGTGTGTTGGCAGAAAACTGTTTTAATTGCCAAGCAATTGCGCTGCTTCTCAACCATGTATTTTTATTTTTAAAGGAAATCTTGTTTCATTTTGCAGGGATTTTTCAAAACCAAAGATACCTAAAATAATCACTGGATTATAAGTATTCAAAAGAGAAACAGCTCCTGGAGTACAGCTTAGCTGAAAACAACTTAACCTCAGCAGATTCAGAACAAGTAGTAGCTGCTGCCTGTTTCTTTCCCCCCATCCCAACCATTTTCCCTGACTGGAGGATAATGTAGGAGAGCAGGAATAAACAGCTATCTTTGCACAGTTCTATCTTTGTATATATATATATATTTGTCCTAGCCTTTGCAGTAAATTTAATTCCAATGGTTCCAACAGTAAAAGAATAACAAAGGCAGAAAATACTTGTTTTTAAAGATTGGCAAGCAACATTCTCTCCCTAAGATCAATAGATTCCTTGTAATGTTGTGTATTACAGTGTCACATAAGAGAAGCGCATTTTACCTCGTATAAGCCCAGTGGGTCAGCAACATCCACAGAATATTTCTGTAAAAAGATATTCATCTGTTACTGAAAGAAACCAAGTAAGTCTTTAAGTTCAGCTCTCTATATTTATTTCTTTAAAAACCACCACAACAAAAACAAACAAACAAAACCCACACAGTTAATTGGCCATTGAAAGAGGTTTGATAAAACACCCAGTGAAATCAGTTGGTACATAGGAAAAAGGAAGGCATGACTCCGGTTGATACTTATCCATGTAAATGACAGTTCAGTAAGAATCAGTGGTCAACTTCCGAGCCTTCTGAAATCTAGAACACATCATCTCCTGGGCGATGCAACAGATACCAGCAAAGATCTACTTGCTTCTTTTATAAAATATTCATATTTATATTCAGGCTACATGACTAAACTATTTCATAGGCTCATATATCCATTTTCTTGAACAGTGTGTCTATTCTAAATTAGCTATATGCAGTCTTCTAGGGTAGAATTATTCTGGTTGAAGAGAAGTAATCATACTGAGTGATTCCTGAGGCTTACTTTGATTTATTATAGTTAGCTGATGAGATTTAAAATAAATACTTATTTAACATATATAAGAATGAGTAGTTAGCTCATGACTATTGCACAAATATCCACATTTAGAGTCTGCAGAAAGAACTTCCTTTGTTAACTAAGGAGTCCAGCTACACAATCATCTTCCTATTTCTCTAAAGAAAATAAAACCCTTAAATATGTCTGGAAAACTACTGGAAAACACTCTGTTAATATTTTTAGAGATATATAAACATATGTGCAGCAACGCACGTATTATTTGTCAGGGACCTGTGAGGGTCAGCTTGTGGTGTGGGGAGCCAGGAACCAAGCGTGATTACAAGGTGGTGAGGCAGGGCCCAGCCCCACAGCACACAAACAGGGCAGGCCCAGGGATGGCAGCTGGGGTCAGCCAGGAGTCCGGATGATGAACATGCTCATAACGAGGAGGCAGGTCTGAGATGATGCCAGGAAATCAATTTGCAGATCAGGGTCAGTGACAGCAGAGTGAGATGCAGGCTGATGATTGCCCCTGGCAAAGGAAGGGCTGGGAGCAAGCCAAAAAAATAGTCAGGGCTCAGGTCAAGGAGGTCCATCCGTGGCCAGGTGTGGGTACAGCTGTACCCCAGCTGAACGTGGAGCTGAGGCGGCATGCCCATTGCACAGCTCAGGCAGGGGTTGAAGGCCCAGGGCTGAGCTTAAGTGGGGCACCAGGGCCCATCAACAGAGGTGGGGGTGAAGGCACCACGAAAAGCTGGTCAAAGCAATTAAACTATTAGTACACTCATGGCCCTGACATTATTAAATGTACTCAGTGATTCTGTTGCGTCTTTAGGGTTTAAAATACTTGAAGCGAGTGACTAAATTGATTTTTGCAGATGACTTCATTATCCAGACAGGTAATTTAAGCGTGCAACAAATTTTTAAAATTTCATGAAACTGGTTATTCAGAATGATCTGTGGAATAAAAAAGTTAATGTTTACATGGTATGGAGGAGGTCAGAAGTCATCAGGACTCAGTTAAGGCAAATGCCTGAAGCGGGAGATCAATGTCACATGAAAATAGGAAGATAAAACCTACATATAAAGACACTGCGAGGCTGTGTCCCACACACCGAACAGACAGCGTATCAGTCTGAGATATGGTGGGAAGATGCCTCAGAGTATTCTCTAAAGTGTGCTCTTTGACATGAGAAAACAAGCAAACAACAACAACAAAACACTTTTTTCTGTTCTTTTATTTTTAAATCAGTCTATAGAATAGACTATTGGCTCCAAGCTGCTTAGAATATTTTAATGTCTTGTGCTATTTCCTTTTATCACCGAGGCAATTGTACCACTGAGACAGTTGTTACATCTGTTGACTGTGGTGTGAAAGCTGTTAAAATGCATTAATATTTGGTGGTCTGTACAACGCTTAAAGGAACTATTCAGTGCATGATGGAGCAATCCTCACTGAAGTACATCTGTGAGATCATGCATGTAAAAAAAGTTGAAGAATAACCTATATAACCTGGCATGTAAAGTAGCTTAGGCACTATACTGTGGTAATAACAGCAGACATTTATGTGTATGCAGTTTTGATTCAGTTCTGGTATCCCTCTAAAACAGGATATTCAACTAAAAGGTCAGGATTTGTAGTGCTGCTGCTTCTATTTTTGTGCAGTGCTCTAAGGTTAAAACATTGCATTGTAAAATCAAGGTCAGGAGGTACCCTGGATTGTACCAGTGAATGCACTGAAGCACAGTAAAGTATATTATCAGCTGTCCGATCCTCAGGCATCTGCTGCAGTCAATCTGTAGCCCTGGGTTGCTTTCAAATGCTTCTCTCGCTTCTCTCAGTCATTAATGCAAGCGACTCCAAAACTTTAGGTTTGCTGATTAGGAACCAGTGACAGAAGATCTGTACACAGTGTTTTATTCAAAATGCAATTAAAAAATATTAATTATTAATGTAATGTGATGGGACTACATGAGCCCAAGTCTTCCATGACTTAGATATCAGTTGAATGCTTATGCAATTCCATTTATGCAGTAATTCCTGATCCATGACTCCAGAAGAGTATCAGATCCAGCAGCTAAAACTCGTACTTTGCTGCACAATCATACTGAACTGTGTAGAATGGATTTTAAAGCCTACATTTGGGATTCATAATCAACCCATGCTGTATTATTGTATGTTTTCAGTCAAGCAATTGCACGTACATCAGAGACTCTACCTTGTTTATAGGGCATCCCCGTGTAGCTATTCCAGTTAACTCTGTGGAAGAAGATTCTTGGGAATCTTGTGACACTTAGGAATCTTAGGAATCTTGTGTCAAGAGTGCAGCTGCAGCCCGGATACACCCAGATTCTACAGCAGCTTTTCTAAGTTACCAAGAGGCAACCGTAGGTAAATACAGACTGTTCTAACTTGACTTGCTTACAAGATGGATAGAGCCTAGAGAAGTACAAAAGCAAAGCTTCTCTGTCCTTTCACACTCCCACCTCTCCGCACTGCCAGGTTCCTAACTTAGTTTGGATGTACTAATACTGAGCTTGGATCCAAAAATGAAATGAGCTCTTTATCTGCACTTGACCAGATTCCAAATGACTTCAGTAAGAGAAGGCTGAGTAAGGACTTGGCTGTAGGTGGGTCAGAGACTTTGCAGTGTTTATTTATTAAATACATCCCATTTGGTGTTCTGTTTGCAGCCTGTCAAAGCAAAAACGATTAAAACTTCTTTTCCCTCTAGATATCATTACTGAAATAATAATGAGTATTTTTTTCCCCTCTACATTATTATTGGAACAATCTGTCAAGCAAGCAATTGAGTTGCTTTACCGTATCATAATCTTTGCCAAGAAAGGTTTAGCAGCAGGATAGGTTAATGGAAAATGCTATAGCTACATTCCTTTCAGACATAAATTCCATGTAGAAAGATAGACATCTGATGGGGAAAAAAGTGTTTGTTCATATTACAGAGATTTATCAGCTTTATTGTGTTGTTTTTCCACTGTGCTGTTTTACCTGAAATAGTGCTGAGCACACATGAGAGAGAGCTAAGTGAAGTTATCCGCCCCTTACTGAAGTGTGGATATAAAGATGACAGCATCCTTTCAGCTTTATTACACATTAGGTGGAAGTACAAACATAATTATTACAAATACTCTTTTGGTAACCAAAAGATGATTTAAAGAGATGCCCACTTACTGCTGCGCAAAGCAAGGTCAGGGGGTATGGCTGTTGGGAAGGAGCAGCGTGAAGTCAAGGCAGAAATTATCTAAAAAATGTAAACCTTATCAACAACCAAAAGATAACTGAATTCCATGTTATTTTCAACTAACTAACAAATGAAAACTATCAGGCTCTACCAATGGAGATGACAAACAGTTTTGTAGTTCCTAGAATATTTTTATGTGCTAAAAATAGGCATGTCTCACTTCAATTGCATGAGAAACTACAAGCTGAGGATGAGTAAAAGGTCATAAAAAGGTGCATGGCTTGAAGGTGAAAAAAAGCATCAGAGCAGTATGAAAAGTTATGATTAGGATGTGTATGTTAAATATTCTGCAGACCTGAATTAAGAGCTGCTTTAATTATGTCATGAGAAGTCAGAGCAGTGTTAAAAAAAGCCCAGATAGGGTGGGGTTCCCCAGCAGTGCAAGTGTATTGTGTTTGGAATTGTTAAAAGTGAAGACTTCTATGTAAAAATGTTTATAATTAGTCCTGACTTCCACACTTTTCATGGGAATTCCATATGAATTAGTTAGAAATTAAACAATATTCTCCTTGTGATTGTATACTAATATAATTTAATCTTCCTTTCTTGGTAACAGCACTAAATTTACTGATCTAGTTGTCTGCTTCAGCCAAAAAGAAAAACATAGCTTCAGTGCAAGCTATTCTAATGGGATATTCTCAAGCTGTTTTAGTGGCTTCAGAGGCCTATTTCTTCCTAGCATAAATGGCCCTGGAAATGCAAAAGGACATTGTGAAACATTCAGAGGTTCTAGGTTTCGCTGGCTGGTAGAGCACAACAGCCCAAATCCCTAGACTCGGTGTGTTAAGGCTCACTTAAAGCCGCCTTCATAAACCAGGCCCTTGGAAGCCACTCATAAAGGCTCAACTTAGGACATGCTTCGCACTTCTGCACAGTGCTCAGTGCTGTTTTCACTTCTTCTGAGGTTATTTCACTGTTTTAAGCAAGACTTCTACTCAGGAAGGACATACCTGGATTTCCTAGGCTGCTACTAACATGTAACATTTAACTTGGTGGGTAGCTATGTAAGTTTGGGTTTCAGGAAGAGGATTTACTTGTGAGCATGTATGGTCTGCTCTGTAAATTCATAGTTCAGAATTCACACTAGGTGTGGATGTACTGGTGTATAGTAAATAAAGCCTTGGAAAGAGTCATATATTGCATGATAAACATTGTTTTTATATTGCTTTGGAAGCAGCAGGGGTCCTGTGGGATAAAATGAAAGATGATGTTTCAGTTAACAACTTCAGTTCTGTTCCTGTGATACACACAGGTTGAAAGTGAGTTAAGAACACACATTGCCATCAGCTGGACCTTTCCTAATCTTGGAGTGTTTTGACATCTCTTAAACGTGTATCTGCATGTGTGAATAGCTAGGAGAATCAACAGAGCTCAGCGTTGGTAGCATGCCGTTTTCTAGACAGTAACTGCACGCGTTCTTCTGAGAAGGACAGTGCTGGATTTTCTTACGTTAATCTCATCAACCTCCGTTATATGCACACCGAATGCTGGTATTCCTTAAATGCGCATTCACTGGAAGCAGTGTTTCCAACATCTGACCCATAGAGAAGCTGATTATTTCTGGTTATTTCTATTTCCTAATGTTATATGCAGTGACATTTTGTTTCCCTTGAGTTTTTTCTTCCCACGTGGTTTCTCTGCAGTGGCAGGAAAACCCACATACACATTCTGCGTGACTTTGGCATTACACATACTGCTCACGTAGTGCACATAGGTGGTGTGATATGTAAATTCCTAGCTCGCTTTAGTCAATGCCACAACAGGACAATATATCATTAGTCCTTTATGAAAAAAAGTAGTTGACATGGCTCACAACAGAAAAACAAAACAAAACAACACCAGATACTATTATGAAAATGATAGGATTAAGCACTGTTGTATCAAAAACAGCACAATTATACAACATTAAAGAGAAAGATGTTTATTCTTCCATGTTCAGGAGCTTGACTAAGCTGCGTTGAAAGGAATAAAGTGAAGAGTCACTCTCTGCTCTGCTGCTTACTGCTCATTCGTAATGAGGGAAAGAAAACAGTGCCCAGTTACAAAGGGACACCCATTTGGAAGAGGTCTGCCTGAAGTATGCATTAAATACTTGCTGACTTCTTAAGGCAAAATAATAAGTGATTTTTTTGAAGATTTTAGTCTTAAAGTTAAGAATGACAGAGGCGTCAGAATAAACCCAATTCTTTCAAATGCTTGGAAATGCCGCTTGAATTTCTTGCCCCCTACATGAACAATGAGACCTCTCAGTTCGAAGGCATTTTTTTTCCCCGTGGTTCATGACTATTAGGCAAACTTTACAACATCTTGGAAATGGAAGAGTAACAGGATCGTTGCTGAAATATAGTCTCTTGGGTAGAGAACGGGATCTGCTTAAAAGCGCCTTTGATTCAATTTGGCCAGCATTTCAGATTATAGTTCTTTCAGGAAGTGTTTACAAGTATAGCAAAAAGCAGGAATACAACAATTGGAAAGTATTTTTAAAAGAGCTGTCAGCAAAGTTTCTTTGTCAATGTAAGATACATATGAGCAGAATAAAGTGTTTATTTATACTCCAAAAGGGGATTCCAAATGAACTACTTGAGGGATTTAATTGTCACTGGTCTATTTGGCAAATTACATCAAATGGTGCATATGGATTTCAGAACTGCAGATACTTGGTTTGCAAGGCATCTCTAGTTCCAGGTTGACAGTACAATATATCATATATGAAAACTGTTTCTTATATAAACTATAAAAGCAGATAGAGAAGAGTAACCTAAATGGATGATGCAGAAATGGTATTTCTTTACAGCACTCATTACTCAAATAAAATGGAGATAAAGCCTCTCTTTACTCAAAGGTATGGATTGTTTTGTCACTGACTTCCTACTTCATATTATAGTAATTAAATATGTGAGAACTCATCTTAGCTTCAGCTTATTTGTATTATCACCAGCTTTAATAGGAACACTTCATATTAAGGTCTTTAAAAATTATTCCTTTAAGATTCAGTCAACTGAAAGCCTAGGCACAACTGTGTCATAAATAACCATCTCTAGGGTTGGTCATACTAATAAAATAAGTCATCTAGAATGACGTTTTATCCATATGAGTTTGAAAATGATAAAATACTGATTTATAGGAAAGGATAGGAAAAATGAGGTTGTATGTAAAATTACAAAAAAAAAAAAAAAAAAAGAGAAATGGTGCACCCCTGAAAACTGGAAAATAAGTAGAACTGATTTCTGCATTTAAAAAGGAAATACATTATTTTTAAAAAATTATCATGTGTTTTTGGCTTTGTGTATACCACGATAAAACACATCATCTGCTAGGATCATGATTATTTTCCTGGAAGCAGCTCTCACTCAGCTTCAAGTTGGGAAGAGTGAGAAAAGTGACAGCAAGTGGAAAGTACACTAAGAATGTATTTTTGTATTTTGAATTTGGACTGACCTTGGGTGTTGCCTGATCCCACTATTGTTACAAATGTTCATACGGTGACTAACGTTGACACTGGAACACTCAGAAACAAATACATTAATTAGCCAACTTGATAAACAGGTTCGTGGTCATGGCACTCCTGCCAGCCTACATGAGTAATTAAAAGCTCCGTGCGTTCGATGTGCAATAGAAGCTTGAAGTCCTTGGCCTCCGTTCTATTGCTGACTGCCACTTACTCTTTGTACAACAGCAAGTTGTGTTGTAAACGGTCCTGATGACTAAAATCCACCTAGCAATACCGTGATCAATAGCCAAACTCTTTCTGCACGGAGCTGAGAATCTTCATTCCCTAAAGGTGCTGACTGCAGCGAGCCTGGACAAGTTTCCAGTTCAAATGAAGAAGAGGGAGGCATGTTAACCAAACAGTGCCACTGTCCTCCTCTGGTGGACACAGAAGTCTCTTTGCCTTGTGCATGCATAAAAGGAAGGCCTGATGGGGCTCTCCTGTTAAATTTTCATTGAATGAAAGGAAACCTCCCTCTGCTAACACGGGGAAGGGCCTTTTGGCAAGTCCATTTACTGCAGAACAGTAACTGCAGAATGTTGATGCCTATGAATTTCTAGACAAAATTCATCCAGAAAACCATACCAATTATTAGAAGACCTACAATGGGTTGCAGGCCAAGCACTCGGAGATTGGGACATAGCAGAGAAAAGGTCTCTTCTATTTTTTAATTTAGGAACCTTGTGGACAGAATTGCAATAGCCTTTAAAGAAATAATTCAATGCCATTTTTTTCCTAGCCTCCTTGGAAGTGAATCAGGGCGGCATGCTAATGGCATGTGTACCATGTTGCAAAAGCTGGGAGATGCCCAATGAGACAGGAGACTGCAGGAAAGGGAAAGGACAACGTGATGGCTCAGAGTACTGATCGTTGTCCCCTTTAACTGAATTCTGTCCATGTTTGTGTCACCTCAATCCATGTGATAACAGAGAGGTCACATAAACAAAACTTCTCACAGGTGGTGACTAAGTCTATATGCTTCATTTTCGAAGGTTCTGTATTTGAGACACTTTCACAGGTGAGGTGTGGTCACAGCTGTAGACAAATTCATACCTTGAAGCGTGGGGGCAGCTGAGTTACTCAGCAGAGGTCCCAGTAAAAAAATGCAGGAAAATTATTAAAATTTTTTACAGTCATGAGCAATCCATCAGAGTCTTCCAAAGGTAAACACTGGGAAATAATTCGTGATACTCTAGCCTTCTCTGGACTACCTCCAGATAGATGGGGGAGCCAGTGGGAGAGATGACCACGTGAGTAAGACACAGAAATTTCTGCCTTTCCAGTTTTAAAAAGTGTCATTGCTACAGAACAGCCTGAACAACGGGATTTAAAAAAGCATAACAAACTCCTCGTGCAAGTTCCTTCATACTGGTCGTTCATTTAAAACAGAGGTTGCTCAAGTACACTTTCTATTAATACGGATACGAAAACCCCAAACTCTTGCATCTAAATGCAATGTTAAGCTTCGTACCTGCTTCACGTGCTTTCTCATACTCCCATTATATCTAAGGCTCCTGACTCTGAAATTTGAAAGTCTCCTTTCTGGAGCATACCCCACCCAGTGACTTAGAGAGGAGTTGAGCAAACCGATCAGCATGTATTCAGCTCTAAGGTTATTACTTAAACCATCGCAGTCAGCCTTTCTGAGTCTTGGGTGTGATGCTGACCTCAGCAAGATCATGGTACTTTGTTAATGCCAGACATATTAATTGACATTATTCTTACTCCCCCACCCCTCCACCTCTCCAAAAAATTTTTGATCTTAGTACAGTCTTAACTGGCATCAGCAGCTACTTTCAGTCGCATTGGTAAGGCGATGCAGATGAGGAACCTCAGCTGAGGCGGAGGTCAGTGTCCCGAATAACTTTGTAATTTCCCGCAGTTCTGCGCAGGTCTCATTTGAAGCTCACAGGTTTTGATGACAGCTTAAAGACTCCTAAACTTTGCATTGTTTCACTTTCTTTTTAGAGAATAACTGGATAGAAATATGTTTCCCAAGTAATTATTCTGGAATACTTGGAGACTGATCAAATGCAATGTAAGTCAATGACTTTCAGTCTCTTTAACACAGTACAACTGGAAACAAAGACTCTGGCATTACTAAAGTTGTCAAAATCAAATCTGAAACTCCTACTCATCTGTGGGTTATTTTTATTTTATTTTATTATTTTATTATTTTTATTATTTTGATGCCTCTCTTTCTGTGCTTTAAGCTGAAATTCAGGAGTTCAGTACTTGTGGAAAACAGGGAAGTGAAGCCTGCTAGGAAAGGTTGAGCAGAGCCAGGGGAATCCCTCTGTACAGCCCAGCCTACTTGATGACTGAGAAATGACATCATTGTTCATATGTCATACCCTTACTCTTGTGCTGTGTCTGAAAATAAGCAATTTAATTCTGGAAAACTGGAAAAGAAGATACCAAGAAAAAGGCTATCTCTAGCTAGTCACTAGCTTCCCCATCTAGACGGAGTTTAAACAAACCAGCTAAAACCACACCCAGTTAAAGAAGTCATTTTAAAATACTCTAATATACAACCCAGCTTACTTTTATTACTGTATCCTAGAAAGCCACTGGTTTAACCAGGTCAACATTTTGCTCTTGCACTTGGGAGCGTGACTGGATCTGAGAAGTAATTCTATACTTGAATAATGACAAGGCAGGAGCCACACAGTACGGGACGTGACGTGACAGTGGGCCATGCAGGATGAAATTCAGAAACTGCAAGGGACATTTCACCCTGTTCATACTGTGTAGAATAGGATGTGTGAATTCCAACAGATCTAATTTCAAGTTAACTCCGTATTTATACTTCTTGTGCTCATTGGTTGCACCAAGAAAAGATCATCAGAAAAATGTGATCCTGATAAGAGTTAACAGATCCCTGTTAGAAAACTCATTCAGCTCACCAAGTAAAGCAAGCAAAATGATTACTGGCAGAAACAACAGATGTGTGCTTGACCTTTACCCATTCTTTCTCTTCTAGCTTCACATTCAGGAGCAGGCTCAATGCATTCTTAGGAGGCATGTATTCGTAAGGAGAGGGCTATTTTAATTCACTCTGTGGTTTCTCAGCATAGCGGGTCTTTAGGAATATTTCCTTTCACGTCAATCCCTTTAAGCATTTTACAGAGCTTAATCTGTTCTGGGAAGTCAGAACATTTCATTTCACATTTTAAAGTTTTCTCATGACTCGGAATATAACGTGTAGAAGGCATATAGCATGGTTAAAGAATAACAAATGCAGCATATACAGTCCTGCTAAAGCTATTACCAGAATATTTTACATTTTCCACGCACCCAAATGAAACCCTTCATACAAGGAAAGTAATCCAAAACCATCTGGCACTAGAATTTGGGATTTCATAATGTTTTAATGCAAAACATGTGAGCAGGATGTCCAAAATGTCTATGCCAGTGGGTTGAATAAATATATGTAAAAAAAAGACTAACTTTTCAACAGTTTTGTCCAGTTTTCATGATGCCCAGTCAGTGAATACCTTATAGCACTGCTGTTCAGCAAAGGTCACTTCTGCACTGTTACCTTTCCTTGCCTGATGGATGTTACTTCATTGTGTGTGAACACAGAAGCCAAGATCACAGAGAAGGAGCCCAAACTACGAGGCCAGATGTACAATTCCAGCATAAAGCTAAATAGCCGTATGATTTTTTTTGCCATCTTGTTACTGGATGACAGTAAGTGTTTGTTACCATGGGGTATCCAAGACTTTTTTGGCCTTCAGTATGGAAGAGATGCTCATCCTTGGCCTAGTTGTTCTCTTGAAGTCCTTTCGTACACCACATTTCTATTTAACATTCAATGGGAATAACTGTGACAAAAGGAGCTCATGCTCACTTTGAATTCAGCGTCCCTCTCCGCCTCTCAGGGCTGAATGCTACAATGAGTCACCGCTGGGTGACCAGGCAAATACTGGTTCAGCCTGGTGGAAGCCCAGTGTTTTCAGGAACCAGAGCAGACTGCAGACAAAATGACTGTTTACATATTTAACAAACATATATTTTCTGTCTCCTGACCATGCCTCTCTCTGCTACGAAAAGTTTTTCCAACACACACTTTATCTTGCCAGACTCCTTGGGGACCCAGCCTGTTGTCTTCCCCAGGTGGATTCCTTTGTCTTCTCTATCCCTGTTTTTTGAGGGCATTGCCAGAAGTCACCTCATCACGTTGGGTCTTGGGGCCCCGGGAACGCTGACAGGCCGCAATGGCCTTGCCCAACCTTGCCTGGGGCCTTCACCCACAGCTCCCTTTAGGCCCAGCCCTGGGCCTTCAGTCATGGCCCATGCTATGCTGCGGGGTACTGCTCCGCCACAGCTGTACCTGCCCATGGACCCACTGATCCTGTGGCCTGACCTCCCACCTTCACCTTGGAGCTGTCTCTTAGCAGGGGACCTGCCCAGCAATCACTGGACTATACTCTCAGGAGACCTGATCCTGGCCCTGACTTGTGGACTGACGTTTTGGCTTGACCTTGACCCTGTCTGGTCACTGTGAACTTGTGGGGTGATCCGGACTCATGGTTGAACCTAGCTACCATCTTGGGTCTAGCCTGCTCACCTTGGCTGGGTACCATGGTGCTGGTCTCTGGTGCTGTTACTGCGCTTGGCTTCTGGCGCCCAGTCCCTTAGGGAGCACTGGTGCTTGCTGCTGGCAGTGGGTGCAGCCTTGTTAGACTGGGGCTGTTTACAGCTCCCCCAAAATTCAGAAAATCCAAAATTTGGTGACAATGTAACTGAAAATAGACTTGGAAGAAATCTTGACAAAAATGAATTCAGAACTCTGGTTATCCCACCAACCCTGCTGCAAAACAGAAACACTTCATCCTGTGTTGATTATTTTGCATTAATCTATGCAATGTCCTGCTTGATTGGTGCAGTGAATTCTGTGGACTGCTTGAGCGGCTACAAGATGACCCTGCTCTACTTTAACAGGATTTTCTTTGTTCTAATCAAGTAGTATTGTGTAGGCAGCATCGCCCCAGTATAAAATGATTTCTCCTGGGGACGGAGAAGCTCAGATAGCTTCCTACTCTGCTGATGGTGTTGAAACATCCTTGGGATGCTCACACATTATGGCAGTACTTCACTATCTTTTCAGCCCATTTGGCTATTGGCAGTAACCTTCTGGCTGTACCAGCATGAAGAAAGGTGTTCCAACCTCAATATTAGAAGCCCTAGGTTCATCTCATCCTCTCTTTGAGATGTGTTTCCTGTGCCACCACCTTCTTCTTTTCCCTAAATACCTTTTTGTGGATGGCCTGAGATGCAAAGTTAGGGGCACAGGCGGACTTCGTCCCTGCTGCACAAGTGTTATGCAATGCTTTTCTTCTTCTTCTATGTCCTGAACCTCCTTGCCTCTAAGACAAACTTCTCACATTCCTCAGTCCTGGTGTTCTCATAGAAGAGGTGGACCCTAACAAAGCAGTATTGTTGCATCCCTAATGAAAGGAAATAGAGGCTCAGTGTGAAAAACTATGTGTAACAACACCTGCTACAATAGGCTTGAGTCTGGAGATGGAGCAGATAGGTGTTTTGCATCCGGCAACAGAAGTGTAGTAGGCATCTAGGACAGCACAGCACAGAATGAGAGAGCTGGGCAGGGAAACCTGCAATGCACACAGTGGGGAGCATGGATGTGGAGAAACACAGCGTAAGGTGACAAGGAAGTGTGGATAATTTATGTGCTAACATGCAGCTTCCCAAAGACATTTGAAAGTTATGCCTTCAGCAAGGAAAGACTTCTCAATCCATTTTAGATTTTACAGATGATGTGTTTTATTGTCTTTGCAGGCTCATCATTTCCTTCAGAAGTTTTATTCACTTCACAGAATAGAAGCAGTAAATCTTTGTCTTCCTTCCTTCAACCCATCCGTTCTCAGTGATTTAGGTAGTGAGGTAGTGAGAGGACTTAAAGCCGGTCCTAAACAGGTCAGTGAAAGGGCAAGAAGGGCCTCTAGAAACTCTGGTCCGGCCAGCATACAGATCAATCACAGTATGGATAGACTAAAGGATTCTGCAGATCTGAAACTGCTGCCAGCTTTCAGCTTATATTGGGCTGGAATGTAAGGCAGCTTTATCTTGGCAAGGTGGAGAAAGAGAATAGAGTTTTCATCTGGCAACAACTGTTTTTAAGCCAAATTCCAAATAAAAAATAAAAATTAAAAAATTATAATGGTGTTAGCAAAGTAAACACAACAATTAAATAAATCTGGAAGTCCAGGACTGAGATCCTCATGGCAACTTCAAGTTGCTCATTTGTGTTAGGTAGTCAATCAGGCAAGGGCCAAGGAATCTAGTTGATCTAATTTAGTTATAGTTCGCTTGAAGCTGTGGGCAGCTATTTCTTATTTGGGAGAAGCACAGCTTACCCCACCCACCAGTCACACTATTTTGTATTTCCACCTTCAGTATCTGAGTGGGCAGAGCAGGCTGGGAAGGCCACCACGGCCAGACAGTGCAAACAAATGCCACACTGCTGCAGTGAGGTCAAGGTGCAGGTGCTCGGTATCTTCTTTGCATCCAGTTTTTCAGACACTTTTCTACCACTAGTTGATCCAAAGTGGGACAAAATTTGGAAGTGTAGTTTCCAGAATGTCTCTCAAATTTGCCAGCCTTATTTCTCTTGGCTGTCCTCTGGAGCTTTTCCCTTTGTTCCAAACTCAAACAAGCCACCCCCAGTTCCCGATTACCTATCCTTGCCAACTTTCCCTTACTAGTGTTCTCTCAGTACAAGCTATTCTAGTATCAGTAATTTTAGCAGGACTGTTTACTGTTAATTTAGTGGTTACTTTATTCCAAAATAATTATAAATCCTATTTTGCAAATTAACAAATTCAAGTATTTTGCTATTCTCTTTTTATAAAGCTGTTTTTACATATCTTTGAATACCAAAATAACTGCCAGGCCACCGTCTGTGTTGCCAGCTCATGGCTAAGGACAGCCTAATCCATTTTAGGGCTTTAATGCACATTCCCTAAAACTGTGAATCTTCATGTCAGCCACAAGAGGGAGGACGTGACATGCAGTACACTGAAGTTTCTAGTTTACCAAAGAAGTTTCCAGTTTACAGGAAAGTTACACTGGTTTATGTTAAGATTCTATTTTAAATCAGTTTAGTCAAAATCGGTGCAAGAAGTTGGCTGACATTTGTAGCCAAGTTTAAGAATAGCTTATTTTGGGTTGCCATAAACAGATTCCAAGTTGACATAAACTAAACTAAGAGTCTTTACAGAAGTGTTTATACCAATTTAACTGAATAGGTTAAAACCTCCATGGAAGATTAACCATTGGTACTTCTGTGTTTGCATAAACATTAAGCCTGAAATACACTAATTTAGCTTAGAAAAGAAATGAAAAAGTCTAGTTTAACATCAAAAGTAAACTGTGTACTATATTCATAAGCAAATTCACAAAAAATCCCCCTTGAAGAAGAGACTCGACGAAATACCCATATGCATCTGCTTGTTTCTATTTCAATATTTCTCATTATTTTTTGTTGTTGATTCTGCATCATAAAATCTCATAACACTGGGGCAACGATGCAACTGAAGACATGAGAGAAAAGATGTTCTGGCGCTTGGATATTTGAGAACTTTGCATTTAAGCTTAAATTTACTTAAATTTATTGTGCTTAAATTTACTTTTGGTAGCTCTCTAATTTCCTCACAGTATAAATTGTTTTAATTATGGTGCTGAGGTGTTTCTGGTTGGTCTGACAGGATTCTTCTATGATGGGGGGGAAGTCAGTTTTCTGAGTGACTCAAAGGGAAAGATTTTGTTCAGCTTCGAAAGGTCTGGATCTGTAGAATAACTTCCAGATATTTTTTGTTTCTCTCAGTTAAGATTGCCTTGTTCCTCTCTTTCATACACTTCCTTCTAGGCTTTGTAATCTACATTGCCCCGAGGAAGTGCAGCTGTCATGATGGTTCACAGATCAAAATTCAGCCTTTAAAGTAGCTAAGGCTTGATCCATTAACTACTTTGAAGATTATGACCAAAGCTTTAAACTGGCATCTGAAATATGAAACTTCAGCATGAGTTAATGAGGCCCAGGAAAGCAGCACAGGAGGCAGCTATTGTATCCAATACGATGTGATTATAAAGAGAGACAAAAGCAATTAGCACTGCAGCAGAAGTAAGTAGCAGAGCAAATTCTGAGACAGTCAGAAGCAAGACTAAATATGGTCAGTTTTATAAACTAAGAGAGGATTTTTTTACTTCAACATTAAACAGACAAAGAAACTAGCGAATTCTGAAGACTAGAGTGACATGACCCTCCTCAGATTAACAAGAAGCGAGGCAGCAGTATTCATCACATTTAGGAATTACCCTGAGCAACACCAAATAGAGAGAGAGGTTGCCCTGGTAGCCAGAGGCTGGATAACGGTATTCCTAGAAAGCACAGGAATAGCTTGACAGTGGCAGACTCCAGTGATGCACGTTTTGCTATCCAATTTACACACGGTGGGTCAACTCAGCTCAAAGTACATGGAGGAAAATAATCTAAACTGATCTAGCAGTGACAGCCACATGTTCATATATTTATGTTTCTTTTGAGTAAAAACTTCCAGTACTTGAAACTCCTGTTACAAAACAGTTGCACCTACATGTTTAACAGTCCAGTATTGGAGTGCTAAAGACAGACCTGCAGTTTTACTGGGTGTGAGCTGAAGGAGAAAATGAGGAGTCATTCACAGGATCAACTAAACAGGATACATTTCAATGCCAGCATAAAGAGAGATGCTAAGGTTGAGAATAGACCACAAATAGTCCAATCAGTTTCCATTCAATCAACATTTTCTGGTGGAAAACTGTCCTGGCTGGAAAGTTTCAGCAAGCTTAAATTGTTACATTGAAAGTACTAGTTTTCACTTCTCCATTCTATAAATAGCAAGTGCTCATGATTGCTGGCATTTATTACAATTCTAAATATGATCATGCTGTGACTCATTGGAACGCACCAAGTGAGAGAAAATGTAAATTGACAAAACTTAGAGATTTAGGTATTAGAATTATTCCATTCAGCACATACTTCCTGGAGGCTTCCATTACAAAATACATTAAACTTTTCAACTACTCACCACTGCTTTGCAATTCACAGAAAAGTCACTACAACTTGGCTGTACTCTGCATGTTCACTGCCTTCTCTTCTCCACATCACCAGCTGAATGAATGTATTCCCATCTGAAGAGGAGAGCCTACAGAGAAAAAAAAAATGTGTCAAATTTTATAGTTTCAATTGGATAATAATAATGCAGAAGCAAATCTTTTATCAGGTGACACAAGGAAAATGGTGATAGCCTTGTTCACAGTCCGAGGGTATCCTCCAGGCTTCCCCACTGGGCCAGGTAGGATTCAAAAAGGAACAAATGGGAGATGGCAGGTCATCATTCAATAGATAACGAGCAACTTTTCTGTGATGGGGGAGGGCTGGACCTGAGGTTCAATGAATTTCTTCCTAGTTCTATGTCCTAATTTAGGCAACAGTATAGATTAACTCAGTAACGTGGTCATTGTGAATGAAATAATCCCAGCAGAGTCAGTCCAAAGCAGGTCGTTAGTGCCAGAGTCATTACATCACGTACATGCACGTTGTAACTTTCTGTTGAAGGGACAGTTCAGAAATGACTTCTGAGAAGTGAAGCTCTAATTTAGAATCTGATATTCACTGCTTACTGTTAGGACTTTTGTTTTGACCACGTATTTATTTTGTCTAGTTGCCTGACAGCCAGCTGCACTGATGGGCCTGTCAGGCTCCACTGCCTGCAGCTGAGAAGAAAAGCATGAAGTGCAGCTCAGTTTTTCATCATGACTCTTCTAACATCTTCAACACCAGCTGAGGCATAGGTATAAATGTATAAACCTTCTGGCTTGTTTCCCAGGCCTTGTCTCACAGCTTCTTACAAACTCTTGTACTTTGGGTCATGGTCTCCATAAGCACCACTGTGACAATGCCTTTGAATAGCAGCTATGTCCTCCAAAACAGCTCAGCCCTTGTACCATGGCAACAGCTCATGCATGCTACAGTCATACAGGCTCCAAACACATCTTAAAATACAGAGTCCTCTGTGCAGCTGTGCTCACTAATGAATTACAGTGCCTCTCATCTGCAAAGCCCAGACACAGTTTGTGGTTTATGGATTGCAAGCACTTGGCTGCAGGAGCTTCCACATGTTCTTCATATCCTTGTAGTTGGAATTTTTCAGTCTGCAGCCGTAATGTGCCAGCTCCAGCGCTCCCATACTACCAGCAAGCACAAGATCCACATTTTTCTGAGAACGGCCTAAGCATCACCGAACCTTTGTGATACAGGACTTGAATAAAGTCATCTGAAAGAGGAGTTTCAGATATTCAGCCCCTTAATCAATCTCCTCCATCCAACACCGCCACAGCCATTATGAACTTAATACATAACCGTTGGAAGAAAGACTTGTTACTGCTTGTCTGCTAGCCGTACAAGGAAAGGTTTTCAGAATCCCCTCTGCTCCTGTATCTCAGTAGTACTTGCTTCTAGCTACCTGCAGATATTTTCCTGGAGGAAAGCCTTGCTGCAGGACAGCAGGGAGATTATTTTTAACTCTTTCCAGGTCAGCCTGTACTCTGAAAGTGATCTAGAAATCCTGGATTGATACAAGCATGGCAGTGTTTTATTTAGGAGCTCCTCACAACCGAAGTCACATTGATGGCACCAAACAAAGCCCTTGGGATTCTGAGTTTCAGTGCAAGAGTACACAGGTATCGCTTGCTTTGAGCCATGGGGAGAGAAGGCAGGATTTACCCTCACTTGGTCCTCTTGCAGAGCTCAAGTCTGAATCATTGCCACTGGAAAAAAATGTAAGTCCACACAGAAAACATGCTTTAAGTCAGACAAAGAATACAACCTCCCAATCAGCATATGCTCCGTACAGCATGCAGTCCCCTTTCGTTTCACCAGCAGCCTCTCCTGCATCCCAGATCTGCTACCTGCTGGCGGCTGGGTTCACCAGCTCGCGCTGATACTGTAGCAGGCTGCTTGAAGGGATCAAGTCCAGTCAAGCCTCCAGAGGCTGGATGTCCAATGCAATTTTCCCCACACAACTTGTGGACACTTTAAATATTTTCATATTGGTACTGATGTAAATACGAAAGGAAATACGACGACAATGAGAATATGATGCAAGATCCCAGACAGACTTGTTCATCCTTCAGCAGAAATTAAAGCTGTATTTAGACTTTCCAAGGGAGGGGAACTTGAGGAGTCTGCTTACCAGGTAGTCAAAGAGACATTTACAAAACTAATCCTGGAAGGGATCTGAGTGTAATGGGTGCTACTAACATATCAACTGAGCATCGTATATCTTCTGTTGGACAACAGAATAGGAACATTTGTATAAATTAAATTGTCAGCTTCTTTGTAAAAAGGCAGAATAAAAATTGTATAAAAATCTGAAAAAATGGTTGTAGTTTTGGTATTTTTTAAGCTTATTTTGGATTGCTATAAAATAGTTCTTATGGTTCTTCTCTATTTATGGTAGTGTACAACAGCCTGCCAGTTCTCTTTCCCAAATGCTTCCCAGTTCCAAGACGTGTTATCTTGACTAGAAAAGCATGATCTCTGCTGCAGTTGCATACGAATGATTGAAATCAAAACCATTTCTGATTCATCAAAAAATAGACTCATAGAATCATAGAATATCCCGAGTTGGAAGGGACCCATAAGGATCATCAAGTCCAACTCCTGGCACTGCACAGGTCTACCCAAAAGTTTAGACCATGTGATAAGTGCACAGTCCAATCACTTCTTAAATTCAGGCAGGCTTGTCTGTCTTTTTAGAAATTAGTTCTGAGCAAGAACTTTAACAGGTTCCTACTTCATCTTTTGAGTATCATCATACTTCTTTTAAAATATGTTCTTTTTAAGCTCAACAAATCAAATAATTCTGCCTATAAGGATACCTAAAACATACCAAATGATATGTTTTTATTAATTCCAAGGGTGTGAGTGCAGCCTGGACTTTAATCAAACTTTTGCTTTAATAAGCCTCCTGTAGGGAACTGCTGTGGCTATGCAGAAACTCAGTCTTCATTGTAAGGTGTGAGCTCCTCACTTTTCAGGCATTCAGAACAGATAGGATTATTAGAAGGAGTGCAGGGATCCGCATATGGGAAGAAGCTAGTTTATTTCTTCATAAATATATTTTTAAATGTCTAAAACTACTGAAATATCAAATTAGCATCTATTTAATTTCTTGCCCATTAGGTCATTGTAAATTGCAGGGCCCCCAGTCATTGATCACCATGTACCAGGCGAATTATTTTCCCTGATATTATAAAAATAAATTAGTCTGAGTCTGTGATTATGTGTTATTGGCAAGGAAGAAAAATATGTAATCTTCCTGAGATGCAGGGGCCTTTCTCTGTTCCTCGGAGCCCCACATCATGTATTCCAGCAGCTTTGCAATTCCATCACTTTTGCTACTCCAGACTTACAATTAGTAGAAGGCAATCTATTATTAGCCCTACCACCCCACTGAAGTCATCTGCGCTTATACAGATGTACATTTCTCTGTGTCAGCAATGACTCTCTAAAAAAATCTCAAGTTTATCCATAATGGAACCTTGTGACTGGAAGGTCTTTTCCAGTTACTATTTGTGACTTCTAATATTATTCCAAGTATTAGAATCACCCGTTCACCCCTAAGTATTTTACCATTGGTACGTTTCAAACCTCTATGAAACAGTAAAGAGCAACACAAAGCTGTTGCCCCCAGTTCCAGGTAAATGAAGGTAAGCCAGTGTCTGCGTTAAAGGCATTTGATTATTTTACTATGGTCAACAGGCAAAATAAACAGAAAGCTGAAGAGAGTGCAGGTAGCCACCTGTTTTACTGTCGGTGATCGTATGCCCCACAACCTACTTAGAGAGGCTCCTTCCCTTTTCTTGGGATACCCCATTAGTCACAAATGGCTGTGCGGTGTTCTCGTGCCCCAAAGGCTGCATTTGCAGGCTCCTGTCACTCAGGCTGTTTCATCAGGGAAAGCATGTTTAACAGAGCTGCCGTCATAGGCACAGAGTCACTCGGTGGTGGTTAGGAAATGGTTTGGATTGCGTCTCGCTATTGCCCAGCAGCAGGAGTTTTGCAAGGGGGTACCTGCAGGCCTGTGTGACAGCCTCAGCAAGTTTGTTTTTTCAGTGTTCTGCTCTTGCCGTGAGCAATCTCCTCCATAATCCTTCTAGCAAAACTTTGAAAAAACGGTGTTTTCGATGTTTTCCGTTTTACTGCTTTGTCACATTGATGCACACATAGAATGACTCCTTGAGTCCAAACTTCAGGAGCTGGATATTTGTGCCCCGAGTTTGGCTGTTGGCCAGTCTTCACACTCAGAGAAGTAGAAGCTCTTTCAAGACCAGATATAAAGCTCTTAGACGGAAAATAATAATAATAATAAAAAAAAGCAGCTGAAATTCTGGGGCTAAACTGTCACAGCTTTACAAGTAACTTCAATTTTATTCTGCGCAGCACTGCCCTACACTTGGTGCTTATGCCATTCTACGTAACAATTAGGAAAAAAGAGGGCAGCAGACTCTGTCTGGAGAATAAAGACTATGCTAGGGAGTCTGCTGTTTGAGGGAGTCTGTAAGTGATTTTTCTGGCTCTCTGTATATTCAGATGACATGGGTGAGGACACGAATCCTGTTAGACCTGCCAAACGCTAAGAAATGGACAAACATGAGGACACCAGTTCCACATGGGACTGCAACGCTGAGCAAAATGATGCCTTTCTGAGCCTCATTCCCGCTGCATGCACAGAACAGTGCTGCACTGCTCTGCATGCAGAACCCAGAGGTAAATGAACTTGACTGGGGTCCTAGGATGAAGCAGGGGTTAAGCCAAACCGAATTTGTACATTCACATTACTGAATCATCAGTGGAGTTTATGTTTAATGAGGTTTAATGAAGTAGAGATGATGATCCACATGTCTGTATCTCAAACTGTTCCCTTGAAGCTTTTCAGCATTTCTCCCCACCTAGGATCCCCTGTCTTCTGGGAAGGAGCTGAAAGGCAGCTACCACACCTTGCCTGCCTGTGTCCCAGGACACTTCTTACCCAGATACAGAACCCCCGCTAACAAGGGGAGCAAAAGTGCTCCAAAGCAGTTAATAAATGAAAATGATTAGAATACCTAACTCTTGCTTTGGGGAAGGACTGTGCAGAATAGTATTTAGTAGTTACCTCCAATAATATTTTATACTATATCTGTAAGTTGAAGCTTTGTAAACAACCTCAGCAAACTCATGAAGTAGCCTCTAAAATGCAGTGTTGGTAGTCACTTTCAGCCCCTTGCTTCTATGGTTTCAAGTTTTAATAAATACATTCCTCTTGGGTCAAAGCTCTCCATGTGTGGTTCCAGATCAGAAGCCAACTTTCATGTTTGAAAGACCGAGTGAAATGAGTTTTCAGCTGTGAATTATTCAAAAATGGGGTAGGAAGGACAGAGACTTTAATGTTGTGATAAAAATGTTGCCCTCTGGTTACTCAAAATTTCTAATCAGCTTTAGCCATTAATCTGCTCGGGCTCGGAGAATCAGTTCCCAGTGACTGGTTCAGCCTGACTGGTTAAGTTGCTCTGGGAGACATTCCCTGCAGAGATTCTCATAGCTTTATTGGGGTCGGTGCGAGAACTGGGCATCAGATTTCCCTCGGCCAGCACTCCTGTACTAAACTTATCTGCACAGGAGAGAATCTGCGTATAGAAATCACGGTGCTCCTTCCTCAAGATGGTGCAAAAGCTCTCCCATCCGAGTAACTCTACATTTGTGTGAAGAAGAACGTGTGAGGGAAATGTGAATGCCCCCTAAAACAAAGCGCCTGAGCATGCAAAAGCTGGTGAATTTCTAAAGGTCACGTTGTTCTCATGCTAACTTGGCTCTGGTTACATATTTCCCTTTGTGAGGTAAACCTCAACCGTTACTGCTATTTGCTCTTTGCGCATAACATAAAGCATACAGGATATGAGACGTGGAAGATTCTGAGATGCAGGAATACTTCGAAATTACACTTTCCAATTTAACACTGAATGACAGTTAAATTTTCACTGGTTTGGTAGTTCCCCTCAGTACTTTGCAGTACCTCTTTGGCTAATGAATTACCATGTCTCTTCTGGATACTTGGCTGGCCACACAGGACCCCTCCGAATTGCCAGGGATGCAGCGCCTCAGTCAGCAGCGTGCCTTTGGCCTTGTCAGCCAGCCTGGCTGGCGAGCAGGCCGGCACCCAAAGCAGATCAGCATGTTTTACCATACATGCAAGAGCCCAGTTACCTTTATATAAAAAGCCTCGGGGGTAGGTGTCATTTGGAATTCAGATCCAGTCTGAAATAGCCAAAACCATTTAGGCAATATAATGAAACCTAGATAATGACTTTGAAAAAGACCTCACGTAACCACATATGAAGGACAGATGCAATCTTCAATGCTTCAGGTACCTGTGCCTTTAAAGGAGCTGACATTCACTTAACCTCCCTGGTATGCAGTGTCAGATAACCAATGCCCTGCTGAACAATAGATAGAAAGCTGACAGACTTCCAGAGGAGCAAGCTAGGTTTACATCAGGCATTTTCCATAAGGTCTTTTGACAAGGTACGCCCAGATCCGAGAAAGAGAGCAAGCAATAATAACTGCACTTAGCAGTGTGTACAGTAAACAGGCTGGCCAGCAGGTGACAGGCTCAGCTACGGCGCATTGCTGAGCCTGAAGGGGACTCTTCAAGTGACATTGTGGAGGGCTGTCTCAATCTGTCCGTCTTTTGTTCGTTTTATAAACATGTGTCTCCTTGAACTGCCAAGTCTGCCTGTTCCCCAGGGAGGCTAAGATCAAGTGGGGTTCCTCCTGACTCATGCTTCATAGACAGCAACTGAAGATGTGTAAGTGAAGCTCATTTAACCCTACCCTTGATGAAAACTATTAGCTCAGCACGGCTGAACACACGTGCAGCGGTGCTCTAGGTACAGCTCGGCTACCTGAGCTGCTTCAAGAATGGTTTGAAGTGACTGAACTGCAACCGTGCAGGGATTCAAAGTGTCACAGACCAAAAGACATCTTATTGTCACTATTGGAATTGTCACGCTGTCACTAACATGAAATAATCTAAACATTTTAAATGATCACAGACTTTTAAAATCCTGAGCTTTTCTGCTCTGCTCTTCTTGGAGCTTAGAGAAAGCTCACCCTGCTTAGTATTTCTTCCATTATTTTCTAGGATCTTGTACTTTTTGTATGGTAAATAGCAAGGGCTGATCAGAAAAAGATCAGGCTAGTGCTCATTTGAAGAAAAGAGCTGCAAAATGTTCCTTTTCTTGTCTGTACGTTACTCTTGTGGTAGCTGTATAGCCTACCCTTCCCACAACCTCATTAAAGGCATGTTAAAAAAATACAGGGTCTGTAGCTTTGTATCAAATCCTCTGGCTATGAATCAGGGCAAGAAGCCCTGTGCTGTGGTGGCCCTGTTTGTCTTGTTATGCAAGGTAAGGGTATGTCTGTGGTTGTACAGTTAGAGCAGATGATTCTGAAAAATAAAGTTTTTATTGTGACTCTGTAGTTAAATGACTGGATTTAAAATTTAACTTCTGTTTTACTTTGGACTAGAGTTTCCATAATCTTTCTGTCAAGAGAGGGAAACTAGATCAGTGAATTGAATTTGTATCTATTGAGTTTCACTCTTCATACCTTTGCCACAGCCTGTTTGGTTTGAAAAAAAAAATACAGATAGATAGATACAGATACAGATATAAAACCAAAAAGCTGTTTTAATTGATTTGACTTTTATTGTTGCTTTTTGTTCTTCCTAAGATTAAGACACTGAGTCCAAACTTCTTCATAAAGCCCTTGAAAAGCTGTCTTAGCCCTCTGTAAAAATGGGAGAGAACCCCATCAGGAGTCAGTCTCCTCTAGGAAAGAAACTCAAGCACTTGCTTCCCAGCTGATAACAGAGGAACATGGAGCCTGGGGACTCCTCCCACCCTACCACATAAAACAAGGCACTGAACATCAAGGATCCAGTTTCAACCACAAAGCAGTTGTTATCAACACCAAGGAGTGTCTTTATTCTCATCCTGGCTCTTGACCCGTATCATGAAGATAAATACGCTTTATGGTTGCTTTTCCTATGTATGTATATTGCATGGGATAAGGAAGAATGAAGAGCAATGAAAGTCTAAAGATCTTGTTCCAACAATTCAGTTGAAATTTTGGCCTGATCTAAGTATGTGCACCACCCTTTTTGCAACTTGCCTTTAATGAAACTCTTACTCACTTGAAAGGACCTATAATGGTAATATTTTACATCTACCACACATACAGCAAGTATATATTTTTCAGAATCCTTGTTATGTGTATTTACTGCTGCTCCATGCGGTTTAGATGGCACGTTGACCATGTTGATAATAAAACGCCTAACACTATATTACTCAATTATGTTATTAATGGCATCACAGAGAATTTGTCCATGGTCACGTGAGGGTGGCAGGTCTGAGACTAAAACCCTTAGTTCTGCCCCACAGTCCTTATGGTAACTCAGCCATAATGGTAGACTTGGAGGACTCTAGTATCCTCCCCCGCTTTTTTTTGGCCTCTGCTGAGATGCCAAATTGCTACGAGGGCAGTTTATGAAGCCCAACAACTTAGTGCTTCCCAGTTGCATTCACGAATGCACTAACTACAACCTAGCTCACCCTGAAGAATGATTCTGGCCATCAGTTTTCTGAGGTAAACAAAATGAAGCAGTTCTTTCCCTCCAAAATGATATAACTTCTGCATTATCTTAGACTATCATTTTTAGACTCAGCCCTGTCCCAGATGTACAAAAATTCTAATGTGTTACTTAGTAATGTGGTGTGATTGATCTAAGAAAGAGAGAGACTGGTGGTACTTCCCAATGATGTAATAGTCATAAGGGAGTTCACTCCCCTGCTCACATTTACTTGCTGGTTTTCTGTGTCTCCATCTACAAAGCACTATAAATTACACAGAGATTTCAAGGGTATTGAGATCCTGTATACGAAGGGCAAACAGAATGTTAACTACTACATCATCTTAGATTATCAAAATGGCCAGGCACAGAAATTCCTGTCAGAAATCCAGGATGATGATGATATTATTTTTGTTTTAATTTTGATCAGTTTTAACCCCAAAAGTGAGGGCAGTAGTCTACCAGGATATAAGTGATGCAAAAAGTAGAGTAGCTTACTTCTCTGATTCTGAAATAATACTAAGAATTAAATCTATACATAAGAAACTGTATCATCTAAAAATTAGTTTATTTGGAATAACACATTTGCTTATTTAACTAGTGACGTATTTAATTGTAGCCAGGGTTTGTGTTTGTTACAGACATCCAGGCAGCTGTTTGCCTGTCCTGCCCAAGTCTGCATATGTGCAGTTCGGAAAGCACTTGTCTCCTTTGGGCTTGGCTTTCTGTTCTGAGGGAGCAACCACAAAACATAGTCAAAAAGAGTGGGAAAGAAAGAAAGTAAAAATACTGTAACAACAGTCTTGAAGCAAGTCCAAGTCAGTAACAGAATGGTCTTGCTAGGAAACTGAGATCCTTGAAAATACTCTTTGCATACTTAATGTTTCCCCAAGCCTGCTACAGCTAATTCAAGTAATTTACCTGCACGTGAACAATTAATTAAAAGAAGCACACAGTATAGGTTATAAATCCATGTTCAGTCTGCTGATAAATTCAGATCATGATACATATGAAATCCCTACATGAGGGAAATACTTAAGACAGCAGATTTTGAAGTTTTTCAGCTGGTGGCATAAATGAGAGGCAAATGTGTCAATGAGAAGCATTAACTGAGCAAAATACCATGCTAGCCCAGAGATCTGAATCTGGTTAGCATTTGACAGGAATTTTTTCATTCCAAGTGAAACAAGAGAGATCAAATCCTCCTCAGTCTAAAGCAAAATCCTCACATTGAAGGAATTAATGTAACAAGGTTTGGCTCTGCTAATCCTGGCACACTTTGTACTCAACAGAAAGAGACAGGATCTTCCAGAAAGCAACTCAAAATAAAAAATGGGAGTCTACTTCTTTCTATAAAGACCCTAAAGTTTGATACTGCAAGTTAGACTGTGGAGATATTCCCATTCCCTCTCAAAAACAGAAGTAAAGTTGCTCTCCCTACAGTTGCAGAACTGAATAAAAACCTTAGGGTTTGAACTTAAATTTTCTATGCCTTCTACGTCATATCTCTCTATCATTAGCTTTAAAATCTGCTTTCTCCACAGTACAGATGCCTAACCTTTTTTCACCATGTCTGAAAAAGAAAAAATAAGTCAACAAAGGAAAGAGCAACATGCCTGCAAGAGGCATGACGGGGTAGGTAGGAATCTTTCTCTAGAGATTAGTTGAAAAGAAACTGTTTATTAGTGGCAGCTACACAGCACCAAGATTGAGGTCTGAGTAAAATACACTTGCATTTGAGAATAAAACAGAAAAATGTATGTTTACCCTAATGCTCAGGACTCACCATCTGCTTTACAAATATTTACATGGTAAGAGCTTAAGGCTTCTTGTGTGTTCTGCTCTCATGGACTCACTCCTTTATATTGCTCGGTGACAGAAATGCAAAAAGTTGATGAATCATGACCAGTAGTGGTAACTCAGTCCCCACTGTTAAATACCTAAGCAGCACCCCATATTCTTTTTACAGCTGCCTTAGGCTACCGTGGAGGCTTTCTAGAGTGTCTGGCTGAATTTTCTGCCCAGCACAAGCATTTCTGCACTATCCGTCATAGAAAAAGTACTGTTATGTTCATTCAAAGTACATACGAAGAGATACCACATTTAAAACCACTTTTAGCCGAATAACTTATTAAATAGCATGTAACATGTACTCCCAAATCACACTTTGGCTCTCACTAGCTTAAGGACTTGTAATTTTGCCATCCATGCTTCATCATGGAAAATTCTTCCCAAGTGGAGATGAGCCCCCTGACAGAGCCAATGTGGTGTCACACATTTTCTTTCCTGGTGGTCACCTACTTTTTAGTGCTCATTACACCTTGGGTTGTGCTGACCTCAAGAGGCTGCTTGGCAGTAGATGGCCCGTAGGTGCTTCCCGTTTCCTAGAGACCAGGCCACTTAGCATTCACTGGACTTTCTGCCTTGTGAAGCTTCTCTGAGCCCTGTGGACCAAGCAGAAAGCTTTCTATGACAGTGAAGTTCAAAGCTTTTCTACTACTTCTGAGCTCTCTGACAGCTGCTGTGTCAGCTTACACTGTGTTACATGATCTGTATATATCTTGAATGCTGGAAAACAGAAAAATAAATAGCAGATCAGAAACTCCCTTACCGAAATCAACAAAGGTTTAGCAATTCCTTTAAAAAAATAAAAATAATAATAAAAAAAAACCAACTCAGTGGACAAATTGACAATGAACAAATTGCAAAAATCTTTGTCTCATCGTTAAGCCATGATCTGAAGCATTTTCAAGGATGTGTATCAGGCTGCTAGCCAGTAGCAGGAAGACAAAGTTATGGTTTTGGGTCACTTGCACAAAATTCTTGATATTAAGAACAACTCTACAGAACAGTTGCTTCAATGTGGGAGACCTGCAAGATTTCCACCTTAGTTACACTTACTGTGACGAAACACTGAAGCACCACAGTGACAATAGAGACTCCTAAGCTGTGATATTCAGTGCCAGGTGATAAATAAACCACAGAATTATATTAGTTTTCTTATGTTTCCCTTTAAGAGCTTGCAAACTAGGACAATGAGAATGAAAAGTTAGCCGCAAACCAGATGTACCAAGAAGAACCAGGAGGAACTGTGATCCACAGGGTAACCAAAATATTCCAAGGATTACGCTGGGTCCGTTTGTCCAACAACAGCCCCGTGAAGGCAGAACACTTCCTGCATGTAAGTAACGTGGCATGACTTACAGCTGGCAGAACTGCTTGGGGCTGCCTTTCCAAGTTTCTAATTAGTTGAGCAAATGTGAATAGCAAATACTATCTATGCCAGGAGAAGAACATATGCCAATGCTACAGAAGTTGCCAAATGGCTTAAAAAATATAGAACCTTCTTTATGCAATGAAGAAAACGGACACATAATGTCAGTTGCTCTGTTCAAGACCTTTGCTTTATGGGTCTTTTACTCTGCATTTTGTACGTATAAAGAGACAGAGAAGCTGTCTTGTCAAAAATCGCTTCAAGCAATTTCAGTGCTACCAACAACTATATTCCAAATGCAGACCACTCTTGTTCTCTCCAAGTGGAGTTTTGCTGTTGCAAAACTTATCTGAGGATAAGATCAACGCTTTTTCTGTTTCTCTTGATCTGTAGCCTTTCTTGGCAACAAGCAATTAAGCCTGCCAAAACTCAGATGAATAACAAGGTGAAGTGTGAGGGCAGGAGTTGAGCATTTACCACCTAACTAAATGAACTTTATTCCCTTGAGGCTGCAGGAGGAACAGTGGCTTAGCGAGCTACGAGCTACGTATGGGATGGGCTGTCTGAACACTGTACTCTAATCAGGGCTCCGCTGCTGACTCATCATGTCACCTTTGGCAAATAACTGCCTTGATACTCTTGTTTTTTCTTCCGTGAAATGGTCACACTCTGTTGCAGACACAAGTTACCGAAGTTAGAGATCCTAGAATAGTTAGGACGAACAATTTCTCAATCACATAAACCGTCAATCCTTAATTTTGTTCTCTTTTACAGGAAGAAGGGGCAGCAAGTGACAGAAAATTAAAAGTTCAAGCAAGGTAATTCAGCTCCTTAGTCTCAGAGAGTGGATTTAGTCCAGTTGCACACTGTGTAAAAATCAGGTAAAAACCTGAGACCCAATTATCAAAGGCTGGGTGAGAGGCAGTGCTCCATATTGTTCCTAGACAGAAATGGTAGTTGGAGTTAGGAGTGGATTGAATGAGCTATGAAACGAATTTGGAAAATCTGACCTGTGAGATTATTGTCAGCAGTGATCTGCTGCCAAGCAGCTTATTCTTATTTATTCCGCTAAAGTCAACCTTGCTGACACAAGCCTTTTTTAAAGGCAATCTGCTTTGTGCGTGCCTGTCCTGTTACTAGGTTACTAGAGAATAAAATATCTGTTTTTTTGTAAACCCCTGTTCTTGCCTTTGGAAGTCCGGTCACACAAGTCTGTTGTAGAACAGACCAATTTGCATCTTTGATTTCTGTTTACTTACCCCTAGCCTTTCCCAGCTATTCTTTCTTTTTTACATTTTGATGAACTCCTCTTGCCTGCTTTCCCAAGCCCTGCCATAAGATAAATAGAGGATTCAGACTATTTGGTTTTGACCAGTGCCAAGGTTTTGCTCGGCAGCGTGCTGATCATGGCTGCAATTCCTGGCTTGCAGGGATTTGGGATCCAGTTACATTTGCTGGCGTCAAGCAGGCTCTACAGACCACTGTGAAATATTGAATCTAAAAATAAAAGAGTTAAAAAATATGAAACCAAAGAGAGGGGGATATTAAAATTCCAGGAAAATCGTATAAAAGTTTGGAAGAGACACATAAGCTGTCTCGGGGGAAAACACTAACGTATTGGGGGCAGTTTAAATTAAGCCTATGGGTTTGCCTTTTTTAGCTCTGTCACCCATGTGACGCTCAAGAGTTCAGTGTGTGGGTCCAGGTATTTCTGCTAACACAAAGAACGCATTACAGCCTTTTGGAGAGGCAGATTGTTCTGTCTCAGCTTATTCCTTTTGCTCTGCTAAGAACTGTTAACCCCAGGTACAGTTTGTTTCTGTTTACCAAAATCCTCCCGGATGGGATTCCTTCTCAGTCTTCGGATTTCTCCTTCGGATGAAAACCACTCCTGATGGTGCCAGCAGGCTAGCTGGGCGTGGGAAGCATTTTCAGGCTCTGGTGAGTCTCAGGGGGGATGAGTGGGGGAATATTATTTTCACAGTTTTGCAGAGCTTTTAAATACTTTTTTTTTTTGTACAGTGACATACAGAAGATTAGTTAATCTGTGAAATGTCCGGGCTAAATGATCAAGATTAAATACCTGTGGGATTAAATACTGCTTCACAAGGCTACATAATGAGTCTGAGCTCAGATAGGAAGAAATGAGGGCTATTTCTAAGAGGCATTTTATGAATCTCTCATGAAAAACTCGGTGGGAGTTTTCTTGTGTTCTGAGGAAAGATGCAATTATCTATTAAATTGTCTTTTCCTGTTTAACATTAAACAAGCACAAGAATTAGATTTTGTTAAGTAAAGAGTTGTATTTTAAGGACAACTTTTAAGGGCAACAGTCCTTTCCTCACTAGCACAGTTCCGTTTTAGGATTTCCAGACTGCCTGTTTTTGAATTGTTTGCAAAAATTCTTTCTAGATATAATCAAGATCTATTTGCAAGAGACTGTATTTTTGCCTCCCTTTTGATGCTTTGAAATTAAAACCACGATGACTGTGAAGCGGAGTTTTAAAAGTAGCTGTGTGTTTGCATAACAATGTATTATATATACACAATACTGGAGCTCCATGGCTACCCGTAATTGCAGTGATAATTTATCTGCAGTGGTAGCTCCTTGGAAGTTTGCATATAGGTCAGAAGTTTCCAAATGATGATTGAGATTATATGTATTATGGATTGCATTCTCAAAGTATGCCACGGTTTAGTCATGGGACTCATTAGCATTCACGAGAGCTGTGAAGTTTTGCTCCTTCATAGCAAACCGAAAGTCCAGCCCCGTGTACCTCCACCAGCCCTGTTCCAGGTTGCTGAGATGTTACGGTGCCTCCTCTTAGCTCTTCACTCAATTTCTCAATGCATTGCTGCAATGGATTCGATTGCAGAGGATGGAGCAATAGGACCGAACACCTTACTTCCTTGGCCTTGCAATGTTATGCAATTTTTGGATGGCCTTGGTTCTTGATCTGTCTTAGGTAGCTCACACTGTGCTTTCTAAAGAAACCTAGAAGTGACCTCCTGCCAGAATTAAGTGGGCGTTTAAAACTGCACAGGCATTTCTGCTGGGGGTCCTTCTAACATTCGGGGACAGAAGCTCTGTTGTCTCAACCGTGTGACCCAAAAGTACCCAACGTGCAGTGTTACGGTTTTGAATAGTATAGTTAAAATGAAATGTTATAGTAACATATAATAATTTAAAAGGCACAATCCAAGTATTTTAAAAACTGTACTGCAAATTTATATTTCTTCATTTCTCTCATTAGCTTCATAGTACTAATTTGGAGTTTATATTTTACTTTGCATCAGAGGAAAAGCTAATGGAACCAGCAGGCAGGCATTTGAAGCTCTTTCACACTGTCTCAGGCTGCATGCTTTCTAAACAAAGACACCTAAAAAATAAGGATGCAAAATACCTGTTACTTATGTATACGAACGTGACGGATTCCATTATAGTTTTGCAGCACATCAGGTTTGCAGCTTAATAGCTGATTAAATTCGCCGTACAGTGAGAGATTCTGAGAGTACAAAGGAACTAAATACCTTGCTCTGTTACACTATGGAAGTCACCGGGTTAGTGAGCCTGACTTAGGGTGACTCAAGGCAGAGCTGCTGTGGGAACTCACCCCATTAGGAAATAGCCAGAAGGCTAAGCCAGGATCAGAAGCCCGGTGAGCCAGGCACCGTACACACACACCTACAAGAGGGCTCACTCCTTGCTCTCAGTCCTGCTGGGCTCCTGTAATATCTCATCAAATTGTTGTTTCAGCTACAGAACAAATCCTTTGAAGCCCCTGTTTAACAGAAATGATTGCATAGGTTACATTTCTCACTAGAACAAAAAGCCGTCAAACTCACCTCCCAAAGATACAGATTTTTATTCTTTTTCCTAGATAGCCTGAGTTTAATACATTTCAGCCATGTATTTGGAATTCATTTTAAGGATGTAACAGCCGTTTTTATCTTATGATGGAGAAAAGTATTAAGTGTTTTGATGACTGTCCAGAGAGGGACAATTTCTGACAGCAGGTCAGAAGCCCCAAAAAAGCAATAGCATCCCCTCTATTGAGCTTGTATCAGCCAGGACATTAAGGTCTGGAGTTTTTGCCTGACTCCTAATTTCTTCAGCTGCTAGAGAAGTCTAGCTTCTCTTAACTCCCTCACTCTTATGCTGTGTGTCGAGGTTCTTGTGAAATTCTTCCTCTTGCAGCTTAGTAAAAATAAGTGATTACATGCCTAGTATGCAACCCTTCCCTACCTTTTCTTGTAACTGAAACAGAGGTCAAGACAGAAGGTAAGGCACGTGAAATACCAATTATTTTCCAAAATAGAGAACTGAGGCAGAAACTGAGTAAGTTGTTCAGGGACACACAGTTGCCACTCTTGGTGAAGGAGCCTAACCAGACTCCCTGAAGCTCACAGGAAGCTAGGACCACCACAGAGGAAGAGATGAGCAGAATTCTGTACCACACAGATCCAGTTTAACGGTAGGACAGAGTGCTGTCAAAATAAGCAGGCTTTTGGGAGAAGTAGAAAAGGTAGAAGTTCTGAAGGGAAGCCAAGATAAGGCAAACCAGAATCATGGAAACCTGAAAGGTGCTTAGCACCAGATCTGTGCAAGTGCAGTGAGGAAACCAAGTGTTAGAAGGAAGGAGGGGATTTTCTTCTTATTGTCCCTCTGATGTACTTTCTAAGTAAAGAATAAACGCGTTAAAAGTCTCATCCAAAGTCTGGGCATCGTGTTCTCTCATTATCATGTGCGAACAGTGCAGCCAGTAATCATGGGGTATGCCCTGGGCAATGTGCAAAAATTTCTTGAGGTTTCACGCAGATGTTTTAAGTTTCAGGGCTTCAGTGCTTAAACCCCACTGCGAGGAAGGACACCAGGCACAATGTTGGCAACTCGCAGCCATGAAGGAGCTGCTGCTGTTTATTTGTTTGCTGGGGATTGCAAATGACCAAGTGACTCAGCCTCTAAATAAATCTGGTGGATGACCAGCAAGGGGAACTTTATCAGACTAAAAGTTGTCAGTAGCCACATCTTTAGCCAAATCAATCAATTCACCAATTTTGAAGCACTTGCTTGAAAGACTGGGTACACTACAACTTCAAAGAAATAGTTGAAAAATCCTTAAAACAGTAAAGTTTACTTTTTTTCTTTCCTGAGAAATCGATGGACTGTTGCTCTTGTATCCACACGGACACCCACACCCACAAAATCACCCTAGGGCAGAGAGCCAGCATGCAAATGTAAAGCCCAAACAAACTGTTGGCAAACTACCAAGCAACAGAAATCCGCATTTTGTACTTGGAAACATCAAGCAGGCATGGTTATCTCCACCACTCAGATGTGTGGCGTGTATCATGTGTCATGTTCTCAGCTTTAAAATCTAGCACACTACCTTTATATGCTTCAAGTAACTCCATCTATTATTCTATACCTTTTCTTTTGGTTGTATGCAGCCGTACGTATTCCACAGAAGTCAGCTAGGTTTTTGTTAACCGCTTTGCCTAATACACCCCAGGTGTCTTTGTGTGCATTTTCACTGTTGTCAGCAGCCAGTGCTAGCCAAACTGGCACTGAGAACAATAGAACTGTGTGGACAGACGGGAGTACGCTACCGAAATTCTTTGGCTATGGGCTGGCCATACAAACATTAGCGATTCAAGTTCTGCAGTGTTGAGCAGGGTTTAGTGACGTCCACACTAACGCTGCCCCTTTTCCTGCAGCTGTATTTAAGGCCCACGTAACCAGTGTGAAGGAATTAGCTCTCCCAAGATCCAGCTCACAGAACATTTTCATGAGTTTCTGGAGTTGCTAACTAAGGTAGCGGCAGAGTTCTTTTTGTTTGGTGTCCATTATTTCCTGCCTTGTTTTAAAGAGTGATTGCTGGAGCATGTAGGATGTGTTGCGTCTGAATATCAGCGAGGCAGGAATGCTGCCAGAACAACCAAGGAGCCAAACTTTTAGGCAGTTTTCCATATCTACAATAAAACTCAAGTCTCTAGCAAAGTTATCTAAGGAATCCAAGCTTAGAACAATAAATGAAAAAGGAATGACACAGATATGACTGTGCCACGAAGGGAAAAAAATAGCTAAGCATTTAATGACTTTGGACAAAGTTTCCTACACAGTTATATCACTGCACTGCTTTTATTCCTCATAAAAATCGGAGTCAATTCACTGCCAACTTCAGTAGATAGGTTCAGATTCTCATTCTGAATCTGGGTAATCTGGGCAAATGAAAATGATCCTGAAGAGAGACCAAAAGTTATTACCCACCCTCACCCATTCGAGTGCTACATGAAATAAATTCTGATCCTCTAGCCAATGCCCAAAATGCTGCGTATACTTCCATCCAGTATTTAAATTATTTGGTGTCCCAGCTACATTATAATTTGTAACAGCAGATAAGGGTATCTTACTGTATTTCTTATTCCAGTGTCACCCCCATAGGGCAAAAACCTCCGATGCTGTGGCTAACCAGTGCCTAGCTGGCCTGTTGTATTAAAGCAGTGTGATGTACAATGGCTGGTTGCTGAGTTCTTTCTCTCTCTCTCTCTTTTTTTTTTCCCCTTCAGCTAGGGAATGAATATGGTTCCTTTTTCTGTCTTCGGCTGCTGACTTCCAAGAAACTTGTAGAAATTTAATTATTTTTGAGACCTTGGCTCATGTGTTAAACACGCCTGTAATTTGGAGCGAGAGATACACTGAACCATTACATAAGCTTCCTTTCCTTAGGAAAGCAAGCTAATCACGATTGTTCCATGAAAATCCCCACACCCAAATGACTGGAAGTGCATTTTTTCACAAACACAGACCAAAGCCAAACACTAAGCATCAGAAGCCCTTTGCCCAGTGTCCTTTTCCTTGGCAGTGATACACGCTTGTGTTTCAGAATGAAGCACATATTGTTTGTCATCTGCTTCAAGGAGGAGCTTATATGTTTTTCATAGTAATGTCAAATTACATTTCCAACAATTCAGTTGAATGGAAACCATTGAAAGATTACCATTAATCAGGCTGCAAGAAAAAGAAAAGGTATAACCAAATGGAAAAGTAGTAAGATTTTTTTCCTGAACGCTAGGTTACTGTACTTCTTCCCTCTAAGCTCCTAAGCTATACTCTATCTCATATCACTGGCAGACATCCCATACATCTTCAAAATTTGAGGCCAAAAGAATGGGACGGGTATTCTGGGCATTCATACTATGTCAGATTAATATTGTTGGCTATCTACTCTGCATACCACAATTAAATCAGTGCTGCCTCGGCTGCAGACTAGTCTGGATCACGTTGTTGTAGCTGATGTGGTCACTACCTGCTTAATTTTTGGAGTTTTTATGCTCTCTTTTTGCTGGTGTTCATATATTCCTATAGCATGGATTGTGCTGTCCGCTGAAGCCCTCTCTGCTCCTCTCCAGTACCTCCCTGCAGGTGGGGGAACAAGAGAAGTTTGATTGTACTTCCCCCCCAAAGCACAAAGATGCTGAAAGCACAATCCCTGCCAGTGGGTGAGCCAGATGGGGGGAGTGGTGCCATCTGTATAAACCAGCCCAGCAGCTGTGCTCTTGTGGTGTGCACAGCTGGAAGGATGGACCAGCATTTGCAAGCAAATGAACTATGTTCCCCTCGCTATTGAGCTGATCGCTTCACAAAATGCTGCTACATTTAAATAGTTCTCCTACACACAAAAAAAAGTGCTTGGTTTTATATCTTTTAATCATACTGCAACAGAAGTTTAATTGAATCCCTGTTCATTTTGATACTCAGAAGTATATTGAATTTGACAATCAATTGAATAGATGCATATGCAGTTTGATACTCAGATTTAATACTTGCTCATGCGGACTCCAGAAGGTATGCAGAAGCCCCTGCATAAAGAACCTCATGTCTGAGGATCCTCAGCTTGTTCCCTTTGAGTATTTTCAACCAGTGACCGCTCTTATATTCAGCTCAAATTTTGGGAGAATCAGCTTATCAGGTAGCAGTAAGTGGCAGGGGGTTCAGACAGAAGAAACCTTCTTACCTTGGAGACACCAGAGAAAGAATCCAGAATTCTTACACAAAGTTTTATTCTACTGTGTCTTGTACCCTTATTAACTCACAGGACGAGAAGAAAGCATGTATAGTTCCATAAAGAATGGGGACTTTTAATTGAAATGGAAGACCACATCCCTCTGGTGCTCAAACACTCTGGTATGTGAAATGACTGGGTAGGAAAAAAAAAAAAAAATCAAAGTTTTGGCAAGCCCTGGTTCTGCATGCCCCAAACACCAGGCAGACACCTGCACAAATGTTTGCATACAAATAAAACCCTGTGGACACAGAAGCCTGGAAAAAAAAAACACATCTAACAGCTGAACCACACCATAGAAGCCACAGTTCTTTACTGAACTAGCAATTAGTTTAAAGTCATTGTACTAAAGGAAAAAAATACAGAGCAGAAATGGTTTTGCTAAATGACGGCAGATTCATACCCTTGGACACAAGTACTTTACTCGCATTTTTAACTAGTTGGCTGAATTTTACACGGAGGTATTTTTAGCTGCACCTGTAGATTGTTTTTGCTTTTTAAAAAATGTCTGCACACATACCTGTAATCTTGTAAACTTTCCCACTGTATCAACAGGCTGATCAAAGCAGCACCACACACCTGAAGAACCGTCTCGCGGAGGTTCTTGCCCACAGGCAGGGATTGCCTGAAACAGACGATGCTGCTTTATAACATGCACAAGACTTAGAACCTCCTTTTCTCTTTCTGAAATAGGGGAACCTGCAGGTGGACAATGCAGGACTTAAACTGTTCCTAAGCAGAGGCCACAAACATGTTCACCTTGAAAGATCTTGCAAGCTTGCCACGGTTTGTTAGACACTGATAGAGAACCACAGGCTGCTTTCCCCTGGCCACGTGTGAACTAAAATGCAAAAAAGTGCTTGAACTAAAACCATGCATTTATGGATAGCAAGACAACGTTTTCTTAAGCTGAACTGAAATTAAGCCCAACCACCAGCTTATTTTCATTTCATTTTACAAGAGTTACTTTCCTTCTTATTACCTCCATGGGAATAATTCTAGTATTTTTGTAGGCAACTAGAATTTAAGCTGTCTACTTATTCATGGGTGCCCAAAAAGCTAGTTAAAAGTGAGCATCTTCTGCAAACTTTCATATGGAGAACTATTCAACCTTTTTTGTTAGGAAACGTAGTGGATATCAAACAAACCTGGTAGTTACAGGAACTACACGACATGAAACACTTTTGGCTATAGAAGCCTGTAACTACAGGCAGAGACAGCAGTGCTCCTACCTAGAGTGAAGGGTATCCAAGATTTTCTATTATAAACCTCGAGCCTTTTGTTTCAAAAGCCAAACTTTGAATACTTGGGATTGATTATTTTTCTGCAGCATTCATTCTGAACTGTCCAGGCTGTGCGCCTGATTCTTGAATCTACTTTCTTCACTACAGGCTTTTTGCATTTGGCTTACGTGCAGCATGCTATTTTTAATTTGATTCGGTGTCTGTACACAACGACAGTGGCGAGCGGAGATCTGCTAATAGTACAAAAAGGACTTGTCCAGAGGCAGAACATTGCTACACCATTGCATACACAGAGCTTATCTAATGACTAACTACAAATAAAAGGAGATCATTTACTGGGAGAAGGCTGCGTAGTTCTAGTGCAACATTATCTTGCCCAGCAGACCATATGGGAAGCCTTTTAGGGAAACGTTGCATCTCACTGCAAGAGAATTGACTTTCTTTCTAGCCAAAGCTCATATATATTGAGTAAAGAGCCGAGTTTGTCTTACAATTCTTACATTATTCTCAGGATTCTTGTCTGCTTTCCCACATATACAACAGAACAGAGACAACAATGAACGAATGGGCATGGTAACAACAACAATAAAGAGAGAAAGAAACCTCATTTCTCCTACTCCATGCTCTTGCAGAAAGCAGAAGTCCATGAAATTGCTTAACAGCAAAAGATATTTCTTCAACAGAGGAAACAGCTGAAGAAAAGGCACTATACTGGTTGCAGTAGTTCCATGCTTAGAGATGGTACATAATTACCCACCGAAACAGAAGGCAGGCTTTTGCCACTGACAGAAAAGTAAGCCACCCATAGCCACTATCCTAATCTAGACCAAGGAGGCAGCTGGTAAGGGCAGTGAGGCTGTTATCTGCTACTAAGGGTGGCAGCAGGACGAAGAGGCTACAGGAACAGCTGGACAAACAAAAGGCAGAAAAAAAATGGGGAGAAGGAAAGTCAAATCAGTATTCTAGTTTAAGGGTTTTTTTTTTTTTTCCTCCTGCTGCTGCACTAACACAATGCAGTAACTTGCAATAAATTCTGCTGCTGCTTCCTCCCCACCTTTATATTTGCATTGACTTGTACAGCTAGACACGTTACTAGCAGAACCTTCTCAAACTGTGACAGTAGAAGATGCTTTATTGCAAAACATTTGCCTAAGTGCAAAGTGCTAAATGCAAAATAACAAGAATAACCCTGATTTTGCAAAATGGAGGAGAAAGTGGGTCAAGTTTGAGAGTACTTGTTGCAAATCTGCCGAATTGCTAACACCTGAAGCTAATGGGTAGCTGCAGCAACTGCAATTGCTCATTGAGGTTCTCCTTGCCTTATTAAATCAAGTCAATACACGTTCAATGATCAGAATCTCTCTGCTTCAATCTCATGTTGGAGCTCAGGGGAGGAGACTTACGTGCTGAGGGCTTCACTGTTCTCATAAGAATAAACAGTATAAAAATGGAAGCATGAGCGATCTGCTTTGCCTGGGGATATTATTGAAACCTGGTTACATGTAGATTTATACTTATTTGGTGACGGCAACTCCCCATCTGAAGTCACCTGTAGCAGGTGAGGAATTCCTTGGGTGTATCAGATACTTCATTTAGCTTTGGGCAGATAACAAAAAAAATTACAGGTTAGCTAGCTAGTTCAAAAGAGAAAAAAAATGCATTGCAATTAGAGAGTCTATTCTAAGCAAGAGCCTAATACCTGCCAAGCTGCATTCTGGGATGCTGGGATCTGTTCCCAGTGCCATCAGATGGCATGCAGAAGAAGATGCAGTAAGTACAAGGCTTTGATTTTGAAATTATATACATAAATATATATATGCATATCTCTCTTTTTTTTTTTTTTAATCTGAGGGAAGATGGTAATCACTGTTTAATCAAGGATAATGTTTTCAAGGTGTAGAAGCTGCTCTGGTCTTCTTCAGATTATATATTAAAGTTGGCTATATACTTATAAATCTTGTGTTGTCTTGAGAAAGAGTTTCAAATCGTCTGTGGGGATGGTTTTACTCTGAACAGTATTCCATACGTTGCCACTAAGTACCAAAATATATGGTTGCTGTCTGGAGAGAGCTAAGTGCCTAGTATATAACGTTAGTTAAGAAAAGCTTTTAAACCCCAGAACTAATTTTACATGTAGACTGGAGACAGCTCCAATTTTATCCTTCCACGAAGCATGTAACAGACCCTTGTGACAGCTCGGTGTTCCCTTCATATGTGTTCAGCTCATATGTTAAATAAGTGCTGCTTAGAAATGCTTTATACGCATACGCATCCTGAGGCCTATGTGGCAACGCTGAATGAAGCAACCAGCGCTCAGGAATTTATGCAGTCACTGCACTTATTTGACAAACTTATCAAGGTGCAGCCCAATTGGCTATATTATCATCCACTATTCAGATTAATTGTTTCCCGTTAAAGCCTCCATCTCTATATTGTGAATGGTAGACGATGCTTTTGATGTGTATGGGCACGTACAGGAGGGGCTTCCTGTAGTGATTTTATTCCCCAGATAACCATTCTTTTTTCCTGATGTGAATGTAGGAACCTTTACCTGGAAGACTAGTACTGTAAGACCGCCCAAATACGGCGTTAATTCATGATACACTACTTAATGCAAAATGATTGGTTTTAGATTTACAGAAGATTCAGTTCTTTAAGGGGCATTCAAATATGTCTAGAATACTAAAATTAATATAACTTTGTGTCGTGAAGTTTATACTATCCTGTTTTGCTTATTAATGACATATCCATTGGCCAGAGTTAAACTGTAAGAACTAGCTTAGTGTAGTGCTGTGAAAAAAACCAGCCCCAAACCTGCTTCAATTCCACCCTACCTGCCTACCTCAGTCTCCCTGCCAGTTTAATTGCTCGCTCCAATCTTGCAAGTGAATGCCTCCTACAAAGTGTTTTCCAGCAACTTCCTGAATTTGCTTTCTTTCAGAGGCTTGCGTTTGGATTCTTTTACGTATTGCCAAAAGCTCCCGGTACTTTCCTCAAAGTCTCAAAATCCCAAATATAAGCTTTGCCTACCTTCCAAATTCTCTGTATAAACACAAAGCTGCAAGAATTCCATGGTAGCCTGACCTCCATCAGGAATATCCAAGCAATTGATATTGTTTAAAGAGCTGTAAATTTTTAACCTGCATGAATGTATGCTACTCCTATGCAAAGTCTAGTTGCTAAGGAGGACTTGTGGAAAAATTACTTCTCCAAAGAATTACACAAATTACTGAATAGGCTAATGAAGGAGAACTGTTACATAAAACCAGAACAATGTCTTAAAAATTTCAGACTTAGTGTTGTGCAACAGAGCTTTTATATAAACACCCAGATTTAAATTTGGTCATTATACTACTATTCCTAAGCTAAATAGATGCTATGGTGTGTAATGAATGGTCACATTCTGATCAGGATCATGGTAAATGAAAGAGATTACTGACTGAAGTGTTTATTTATGGACAAAGATACTAGAGATGAACCATGGAGTAACAGGATCATCATTCTTTTGTATAGTTTAGTTAATGAATACGTTGTGCTTGAAGTACCAGTGTAGCTTTCACACCAGTACTTTTTATCCAGTGTTTGTCGTGCTTCCTGCTTTCCCCACCCACTGCAACTTTAAATCATTAATTATCAATTTATATGAAAAATATTATTTATGCTATCGCAACATCTCTTTGCTTACAACAAACGGAACCCTGCCTGTTTATGATAAACTGCTCCGAGTCCCACCTTTCTGTATTCTGCATCTCCAAATGGGAATTCATACATACTCCACGGATACAGTTTGTCTTAAAAAGACAGTTTTTGTTCTCCTGGTTTCAATTACACATTAAATTCTGAGATTATAAAAAGATATGATCTCATTGCTTAACTGTCTCCAACTACCAGTAGATTTATTTATTTTTAATTAAACAAGCAAAATGCAGTATTTCATTGCTCTTTTGAACAGTGAAGAAAGCCTAATGCAATGTTGCTAGCTCTTACATGCGTGTTGTGCTGTTTTTTAGAAAGACCTGATGAGAAACAAAAACATATTGGGCATGTTAACAGAGCTCTGGTGGTCCCTCTTCTAAGACACAGAATGTTCAAGTCAGTCTTCCACTAGTGGAGGGGAAAATCATTGAGGAAACTAGGTGTTTACCGTGATGCTTGTCTTGTTCACTTCAATCTTTGTGCAATCAGAGATTATCCAAGACAAATGTATTTTTGAAATGTTAGTGCCAGTAATTAGGCCCAAAGATTGAAATATCCAGTGGCTTCTACATCATAAATGTCGAACCCTTTCAAATGTAGCACTTGAACTACCTACAAAGGGTGTATCAGTGCTCCTAGTGAAGCTTGTGTCGTGGGCCTGGCAGGCGTATCTTAGTTTTATTAATATTTGGAAAACGTAACAATATTAACATCTTGAGCATGGATACTAATGAGTCCCTATGGGATGTGTATACATTCAAATTGCTTTCTATGGTGATCCCCATGATAACTTCTCACTACTATTACTTGCTTCTTTACCCATACTAAAACAGGCAGGTATATAACCTGATCACGTCCCCTCTTGCAATGTAGCATATATTGTAAGTACTTGAACAAAACAAGATGTGTTAGATATGTTTAGACATGAGTACAAAGATAATTCAAAACATTCAGATTCTCTTAGGTTCACATAATTTAACTGCTTAGAGTCACGTGGTTTATCACTAGTTGGGCCTTCACATTCTGCTTCAGTGGAGTATGTTGGGTTATATCAAAAGCAACTGGAAGACAGTTAAAAATGAAATATAGCTTCAATCTAGCTGTATTGTTCAATGCTGGCAAATGCAACACTTCTTTCAAACAAGCAAAAAACCAATTATCCAAGTAAGTTGTAATTGCTTTCTAACAGGAAGGAAAAGATGCTTAATCTCTTTCAGAAGAATTAGAAATTAGTCATATGCAGAACAAAATCTATTCATATGCAAAAATCACTCATCTATAAATTGCAGCTGTTTTCAGATGCAGTGTTAGATTACTTGCTATACCCTGAAAATAACTGCAAACCAGCAGAGAATGCTTATGTGTATTTATTTCAAGTTAATTATGCAGAATGCATCTGTTGGATGACACTGATAAAGTGCATGATTTTTCACATTCCTCATCTTGCACAGTGATTGTTCAAAATGTATCTCAGTTTAGAAAGAGAGCTCATCAAGAATCTTTCAACAAAATGTTTTTCCCTGGAAAATGACATTCAAAGCCAAAAGCTTTGCATGGAAGTTGAGCTATTTTGGTGAAGCTTTTGTCAGGAAAGGTTTCAGTGTTTCAAGACAAAGCTTCTGGTTTAGATGACAGTCCTGCATTCCAAATTAGCAAATAATGTAGCAAACTGGCCAGTTGCTTAGAACAAAATAAGTTTCAGGATTTTGCTCCTGTTAATATGTATTTCTATGAAGAAAAATATCTCCCTTGGGAGAGACTGGAAGACCTACTGAGAAGCAGTCACCAGGGTTGGGTTTGGGTACCCACCTCAGTTATGGCACAACTTGAAGACCTAGCATGCAGGTACGAGAGAGAGAATTTATCCCTAACTTTTTATTTGATTTATTGACAAGTTTCAAAAACGGTTCTGTCTTTACCCTCTAAAACTTGTTTCTGGGAGGTGGGGGCTCTTCCCAGAACACTTCCAACACATCAGTAACTTCTAATCCAGAGAGAACTGCTTTGAAGGTGGCAAATAAAGTTGTGCTGTTATGGGACTCAAGCTAGGAAACAGGAGACTGCAGTTGCTGTAGCTTAAATTAACCTGAATTCCCCTTTTCAGAAAAAAAGAAGAAAAAAAAGTCAAACCTGAAGGAGGCTCTATGTAGAACCTGCAGTTTATTCTGTAAGCAGGCTTACATAGTTGAATTATTTAGGAAGTTAGGGAGCAGAGAACTAACTTTCTTTAAAGCAGAAGCATCCTACTCGAGCCTTTTGTGTACAGTACCACAGCAATTTTTCCCCTTCCCCCAAGAGTTTTTAACTATCTTTCCCTCCTAGCACCATCCCCTTTCATACTTAGTAGAAGCTAAAATGCCAGACTCTTCCCTCTCCAATATGCTTTGTGATAGGAAAACAAATGGATGAACGGAAATGGAAAATGTCTTCAACTATAAATTTAGTGGTGGTATTGCAGAAATAACTTCAAAAAGCCCAGGTTTTATGCCAAAATATCCCAAGGAATAAAATTTCCACAACAAAACCAAGAAAAGCATATGGAGGGAATGTGTTTAATTTAGATTATCCTGAGCACTCTGAACTTGGCTCTGTAACGTTGCCAGTTGTACTGAATGTATAGAATGCAATTTGCCTTTGGGGTACGGGAACTTTTGAAACTGCCTGATTATAAAGGCTTCCAGCAGTATGCCACGCTCTGTTCCACCATTCTGTCTGGTTACATGTTAGTGAGGCACCTGATCCCTACTTACAGCAGCCTGCTTTCATTTAATCATGGTTTTGATGCCCTTACATTTCTATTCCATGTGGGTTGCAGTGTGCACCTGCTATTACCACAGGCTTAAGACAGCTTTTAGACTGGAGTTCTCTCCTCAGACCTGAACAAACAGAGGAAACACCAACTGTTTCTCAGACGTCCCCTAAGCTGAGAGGGAGTGTAGAGCCTGGCTGGCCTGCTGTTTGCAGGAAGAGATGGGGAGAGGGGATGAGTGCTGGCCTGGACTTCCAGACACTTTGTTTCCTTTCCCCCTATGAAGATGGCATTAATGACTGCCCTACCTATTTAACCTAAGCTGGAAAAAAATCATATTGTCTCCTGAAAGAGAGCAGGACAAATCCATCTGCCTTGTGATGTAATAGCCTGGATGTTCTACCTCAGGAGATGGAAGTGGCAGAGAGTTGAAGGGAATTTCCCCAGACAGGGCTGAAAATGATACAAGAACTGAGCTGCTAGATTGCTGAAAGACTGGCTGGATCACAGGACAGAATCATCCTACTCATGGTAGAATCATGTGAATTAGAACCACTGCTGTAATAGTTCAAAGAACTTGCTCAGGGACTATAATCTTGGTTTGGCTTGAGGAACGGACTATCTCCTGGATGAGCCGTGTCGCTACCAGTATGTGGAAGAATTTCCCTTTGCAGGGTTAAATATGGAGTTGTTGATATACAGCTGGCTTCAGGATGCCAGAGCTTACTGCTAACAAGTTCTTTGCCAACGTACAACATTTTAAGATAAGTTGTTGCCACACAACTTTTATTTTGAACTTCCCACTGAAAGTCTGCATACACTTTCCAAAAAGATCTGTAATCCACACTCCTTGCTATTTTCCAGAACCCCTGATACGGCGTATCTTGGCAGTGTTTAATTGTCCTTCACGTTAAGGGTTAGATGAATCAAAGTAAGATAGAACGTGTGTCACATGACAGCTTGGAAACAGGGTGGTAATCAGCTTTGTTCTTTAGGGAACTTGCTGATTTGTGATGGTATTTGCATTTCATACCTCCTGACGTTTACAAATTTAGATCAATATAGCTGCTGTAAAATAATGCCAGAGGGAGAACTGAGCATCTCTAACTACTGCAACGTGTTGCTAGCCATAAAACCACAATGTTCATATGTTATGATGTCACCTCAGCATGCTGATAAGTAACTCCCCTAACTTGGATGCTGTTATGTTTTGGACAGCAAGAGCAGACTGTCCATGCTGCAGGTGTTCTAGCGAAACTCCTCCTAGATAGACATTAGATTTTACAGGTGTGTAAAACAAAAGTATAAATACTATGAGTAGTAAGAATGCATAAAAGATAAATCTTAAATTAGAATCAGTTTTTCCTAGTGGGAAAGGATATGCAGTATGTGTGGCTTTGGCGAGCACGCCCTTCCATGATAAGATTCTCTACTGATAACTGAGTTATTCTCCCTCCTTCCCCCCCCTTTTTAGTTTAAAGCCATGATTTTTCTCCTCTTTCTGCTCTAGCGTGCATTTTAATCCTTCTTCCTGATCAAAGTGTTAGTTTTTCTTTGGTTTCAAGTTGCTCATCCTTCATTAATACATTTTTTTTCCATAGCTTTCTGGTTAGTAGGTATTTGGGGTATACTTTTTTCAATATTCTGGTTACATCTTGTGCTAGCAGGAATTCTGCCTTATGAACGCCTATGCCCCTCATGACCAATGCTGATGCTTCATACAGTTGAAAGTGTCAAAAGAACAGGGGAAGCATGACAATTTTCTAAGCTTGGAATGCAAACAGACCCTAACTGAACAAAGTGTTTTTCAAATATGTTCCAAAATATTGGAACTGAGTCTTCATTACAGTAGTGCCCAGAAGTCTTTTGAAGTTTGGTTTACCTTTGCTTTATCCTTCCCCACTGAGGTATAAAGTTTAAAATTAGAACAGAACGCGACTGAAAACTGCATATTAAAACTGTCTCTAATGTCTCTCAGAGATGACCTCTCAGATTGCATTTGTGATGTGACCTGATCTCCGTGAAGGCTTGGAACCAGGTGGTACTGCCCTGGGTATAGCTGGAGCATACTGGGACATCTGGTGCCTCGTGAACGTGCAGCAGGCCAGCAGCCTGCAGAAGGGCAGTAGCTAGGGGCACTTACGAAAGCTGTGCTTTCAGCTGCTCTGGAAATGGCCTTTTTAGAGCCTTCTAGACATAGCCCAACGTAGCACAGGCATCTGCAAAACTCACAGCAGTGCTGAGGTTTTCACCTCAGTCACTAGTTCAGCGTTGTCAAGTCCTGTGACTTCTTTGAATCGTGCAAGTTTGGTGAAGACTGGTCTCAGTCCTGTGAGGATATGAGAATTCACAGCCCTCTTGGGCATTGCAGCCTTCCACAAGGACAGGACTCTTCTGAAAAGCTGCCCTCCTTGCTGTACTGCCAGGCTGCTGCTTCTGGTGGTGGTGAGGCTAGGACTGGAAGCAGAACTAAGTCCCTGTCAGCAAGGAGACTGAAATGTGAGTGTGGGAAAGAGCTCTTGAATTTGGGATCCAGTAAACTTGAGAGTGGTGGTAATAATATAATGTGTGCTAGCCTCTTATCTTCTGGGGGAAGCTGAGGGAGTTGAAAGAACCAAACAACACCTCTCCCCACCCCTCCCCTCCACGGGACAGATGTAATCTTTAAACAGGAGGTTTTTTCCCGGTTCTCATGATTTTGAGTCAATGATTTTTTTTTTTTTTTTTTTTTCCTTTAGAAGCTGTAGGTGCTGCTATCTCCAGATATTCCCTGTTCCTGCCTTGCTACTTGACTTTTCTTGATGCCTACCTTTGGTAACAAAGTCATTTCGGGATTCTTGAAAACCATTCTTATGTTTAACATAGTCTCAGAACCAGTAAATCATTTAACATCTGTTTAAGCACATTTCAATTACTCACTTAAGTGACTTGACTGGTTTCTGGCAGAGCTACAGCTTGAGCCCATCACTGCTTTAAATCCAAGGGCCTTAGTTGTCATTCATTATAATCTAAAACTTGCTATATTATGGTGTATATTTTTATTGTGCATTTTATCTTTCGGACACATTATCTGTGTCTATAAAGAGAACTAAATGGTACAAAGCATCACATTTCAGTATTCGAGTACTCTAGAATAAAAGTAAACTGGAATGAATCAATGGAGATGGCTCATAAGAGTGCCTTTAAGAACCAGGAGCTATCACAGTCTCGAAAGCCAAATGAGGCTGTTGCTCAACTCCTTGATCCTGTTATGATGTGGTAGAAACAGAAGGTAATGCAAAATACATTTATTAGCTATTTTAAATTCAAGACCAGTTCTAAAAGATGGACTTAGCAATCATGTGCAACTCAGCACTTTTTGTTTTCTTTTAAAGGAGATTCTAAAATTTTGTGTGTGTGGCCATATTCCAAGCTGGAAAGAGCACTGCTTCTCTCATGTGGTTTGAAATATCCAGCCACTTGGCCAATGATCTCATGCACCAGGGCACGTGGAATTAAGCTCTTGCATTAGTATATTAACACATCGCATACAGTCATTATCATCTCCTTTTTAACCGTTCACAGTTCAGCACTGTGGTCTACCATTTTCCAATATATGCTAAGAGAAATATTGGAAGTTGTTTTATTCTCTTTCTGGCTTGTTTAGGAATATTTTAGGATTACGCTTGTGAATGAGGTTTCTTCAAAATATTTGAGACTTTGGAAAACATTAGCTTGAAGCCTATTACTATAGGAGTGGGAGAGCAGGCTGGCAAGGTTGAAATGCGCTGCATCACATTGCTCGGCTGCATCTTGATTTTTCCTTTGTATGTTTATGTAACACATGGTAGAAAAGCAACAGATTAAAATTCTCCTATACTTGAGAAGTCATGCACCTCCTTCATGAGGATAGAGATTCATAATTTCTTCTGCCCAAGTACAAAGGTGGCTATATGAACATTAAAGCACTCCATTAGTGGCTAGTAACTCTTCCCAAAATGAAGTTTTTTTCCATCACTTTTGTGCAGTGCTTTGCACTCATATGCCAAGGCTTCAGATTTTTCTACCATGGGATATTGCTGTAAGCATCAAATGCATACAGATGAATGCTGCCCTTGACCTGATTCAGTGCACTGAGGCTAACTTTTTTGTTGGCTTGTTTTTTTCCTAGAATTTCACTGAATATAATTTTTTTCAGTTTTTAAAAAAAACTAGGACTTATTCCATGTTCACATTACATCACTCCATGTGACTTCTTCTGTAGCTATTTTTGTAGCCTGTGGTCATATCACTTAGTTCCTAGAATCAGGATGATAAAGTTTAACACTGAATGATAACTTATTTAGTAAACTTCTGTATTTTTATTTTTTGACTACAGAGTTCCTCATTTTACTTCTCATTTGAGCTTGGCTTTTCTGTAAGCTCTGTTTACTAATGTTGGGTGGAGTCTGCTATACTTTCCAGAATACCTGCCTGGGGAGTGTTCTTTCTTTCTTCTTCTCACCCCCCTCTTATTAGGTCTATAGGCCTTCTTTTGTGAACAGTCAGTCCTGTGTGCTTTAGGTTTGCTTTTTTAAAAATATGCTGCACATTTAATGTTGCTTTCTGTTGCCAAAAAAAAAAGTGCCACATATAAACAAACAAAAAATGATACCAACATAATTTATATGCTCTCTATCTTAATTCCAGAAGCTAGTATCTCAGATACTCCTTTAGGATATACCTGTCAAGGAATTTCAGGTTATTTACAAAATTTTTATAAATACAGAATAGCTTTTTAACTGTTCCAGTTAAACTAGCTGGTATTTCTACTTTACTGTAAAAACTTTCAAAGTATTATTGTCATATTGGTATTTTTCGTCCATTTTCTGGATACTGGAGAAAAAACTGTGTTCATACTGCGTTAATTCTACAGATGTAAGTCAAGGCCAAATACGGAACCTCAAGAAGTTTGTGAGGATTTTGTAAAGGAACGAGAGCATCCCTAAATCTGAGCCATAGCTCTTCTAAAAGGCTAGGTGTTCTTAGATCGGTAAATCAGGATTTTTACAATAAGGGATCATTCAGAGAACAGACATGGGTTTAAATCTTGTCCTAAATCTTTCTCAAACTAGGAGATGCACATGCCTCAAACAATAAGCAATGTATATCAATAGACAGATTACTTATGATTATTATCCATCTTGGGACTGGTCAGAACCCTGTGCTTCAGGCACGTTTTGGAGGCAGAGAGAACTTGGCCATTCAGTATTTCAGTCAATGGACTAAAAGGAAAATAATCAGTTAGTCATTCAGGACTGAAATGAAACAAAATCAGATCAGCATCCATCTAAAATCTCAATCCAGAGATGGGAAAGGGACGAAAATAGCTTGAAATTATTTGACTGAGATGCGATCGCTTAAATAGTGAAAAACTGATAATAATCACTATCTTTGCTTTCTCCACTGAAATCTAGGTACATTTTTTTTCTTCATTTTTTTTAATGTACAGGAAAAAAATGTTTTTTGTATTATTGGCTGCATTTTGTAAAAGTAGGGATTAATTTCAGAATAGCTATGCATATCTTTTTGGTGGGAATCTGCTGTGTAGTTTTTTTGCATTCCATCTACTTGCTACATATAGCAGAATATTAAAATCTATGACTTTTTTTGGAGGTGCGTGTAAGTTGAAATTTGACAATTGAGTTCAGATGTCTCTGTTACAGTCATATTGTGATACATCCCATTAAACAAATGGAAGGTATTTTCTCTGTAAATTACTTCTAGATTTATTCAGTTGATCCCTGTCAATAGGGTACACATTCTACTTTAATTGTGGTCTGTAATGAGATGATATAAAACGGAAACCTTGATGTATAGGAATATTTCACTGTTGTTCAGCTCCTAGCATATCTCGTGTAACTGTTTGTCAGTATGGTGAAATGGCAGGGCAACAGTTGCCAAGAAGTGATGATTGCTGTTCTTACATAATGACTTGCAGGGGGAAGTAATATGGTACAATGCCAATATCAGTCATGCATAAAGCTAACTCTTCTGCTGAGTTTGCCAGTAAATGAATGTTGTGATGATGAGGGTTCTCAAACCTGACTTCTGAGCCTCATTTTTCTTGTACTGAGCTAGAGCTAGATCTCTGGCCCTCACACAGTATGCTGCTTAGCACTGAAAATGTACAAAAGGCATTTCGGGCAGCTTGACTTCTGGAATGCTAACTTAGGTTCTTAGGTTAGAGCCATCTACTGAATCATGAGCTATACTGTCTCTCCATGCCTAGCTAATTATTCAGATGAATGTATCCAGGTGAATTGGTGGCCTCCTTGTACAGGACACCAAATTACAAGGTTGCTGATTGAAGAATTAGGTGGATCCCCTTGGAAAAAGAGGTCAGTGGAAATATCTCCTTTTCCAGAGCTCTACTCGAGTCATTAGAATAACACAATAAAATTCTCTGGCAAACAGATTCCTTGCAAAGAAATATGGTTTGGATGTTGAAACAATAGACTTGCCAGCCTTTGCTCCTCAGTTTTGTTCAGGTTATTTCTCATTGACACGATACGTGCCCTTAGGCAAATCAGTTTCATTCTGAAGTAACATCTAAAAGGGTAAAATGTTTGTAGGTGTTCTGGAGTTTGAAGATGCTGTTCCAGAGACACAATAGTCTCCTGATTTTTAAAAAGGGGAGGAACACAAAAAAAGGGGGGAGGAGGGGGAAATAATCCAAAAGGATTTTTCCCTCCAAACCTAATGAAGGAGAAATGAAGTATAAGTTATTTCTAATGTTAAAAGCCCTTAGCTCCAGTATATTATATATAAAAAGCTATAGTTAGGCAGATGCAAACTTCAAAAGATAACTTACAGAAAGCATTAAAAATACAGAAGACTGTCAAATGCACAGAAAGAAAATCAGTCTCTAGTTAGGAAAATCTTACCTGGATTGTGTGGGAAATCATAGTAGGTGGAAAACGTATTTGTTTTGTTTATAGCAGTCTTCCTAATAAACTTTCACTGGATTCATTGTAGTTTATAAAGTGCTCTTAGAACCTAGGATAGGGAATACCTACAAATACACACCGGAGTACCTACTTTCTGAGTTTGCCCAACTTAGTTATCTTGTAGTGGCTAAAGATAGGTTTAATAAATGGGCATGTGAGAAGTACTTGTCTTATAAATAATTACTTTATTTTTCTCTTGGTCATCCCTTTATTTTCCCAGCTGAAAGGTTCTAATCTACTTAGTCACTTATTTTATGGAAGTTGTTTTTTTAAACCTGATAATCCCCTTTACCCTTTTCTGTTCTTCTCCTAACTTTATTTGACACACATTCTGACCCAGGAACAGATCTGCATACTGTAGTCAAAATGTGGGCACACTCTTGATTTATATAATGCAATAAGTACTTCTTTTTCTTGTTTGTTCTTAGCCTCTTAGCTCTCATCCGAAATTCCTAACATTTTCTTGTTGTAACCATTGCTGAGCACTAAGTTGGTACTTCTGGGGAGCTATTCACAGTAAATCCCACATCTCATTATCTGGTTGACAAGAACAGAACCAGAAAACCCTTGCTGTTAACGAGCATATGATGTAGGTTTTCCTTTCCTAGACTGTTGCTTTGCCTTCATTTCCAAAAGATTTAATCTAATATTTCATAACCTAATACTGTTTTTTTTGAATGTCTGCATTTGTCTTAGCTGTCTTAAATTGTGTTTATCAGCAAGTTTTCTACCTTCCTGTTCATTCCAGTTGTTCTTTTTTATAAACTTTGAAAAAGTTGTGGTTTTTGTTCAAATGTGACAATATCTATAGTACAGGAGGTAAAATAAATTACAGCAAATGGAATATATGAAAAATATACAAATCTAATTTAGCAACTTCAGCTGTGACAGCATATAACATTACTACTTATATCAGTGTGATAGACAGAAGAGTAAGAAGGTATAGCCTTTGTGATATGTCTTGCATATACAAAAAGAGATTCTTTCTGGGATCACAGTTTCTAACTACTTAACTACTTAGGCTGTTGTTTCACAGATCAAATAATTGGATGTGTAGGCTGTTGCTAAGTGGGAAGATTCCAGTCTCTGCACACATCATCCACTAGTTGGGCCACTCTGCTCCTTCCTTTGCATTGATCAAGAAGTGCTGGGACTGTTGGATTAGTCATGAAAACATAAAAAATCTGACTCACCATTCAGTCTCATGATTGCTAGATCCAGTGTGAAAGAGGGGGGTGGAAACGTGCAGAAGGGGCTGAAAGGCGAAAAAAAATCTAATTATAGACAGCTGCCAAAAGGACGGTCACTGTGTTAAATGCATTGTGAAATTGCACTTAAGTCATAAAACGTAGCAGTGTTTCTGCTGCTTCTTTAGAGGACAAACCTGAAGTGCAGAGAGACTAACAAAATTCAGAATCTTCCCCCCCATTGAGGACTGTAGTCCAAATGTTCTGATTCAATGTGAAACTTTAACACCAAAGAAAAAGATGAACTGCTGTCCACTTTGTCAGACCTGTGATTTGCTTTGGGCACATCATTTGTGATTGTTACATAGGTTAGAATTCAGACTGCTTTTACTGAAAGTGAGAGCTCGTGTCAAGAAATTAAGCCAATAAATGAAGTTCTCTAATGAAATACAAAGGCTGATTCAGTTAAATCTGTCTGAGAGAGTCTAATTCTAGTGAGAATAATTTGCAGAACTTTATTTATTTAGCCTACTTCTATGAGGTGAAAAGCCCACTGCAGCCTTCTATAAATAAAAATAGATAAATGCAGTTGGCATTCCTGCTGGGAAAGCATACTGGGTGGCATACATCTAATGCCATGCAAGTGATGCAACAGCTCTGGAACCCATGGCAGTAGTGAAGGCGGGGGAAGGCAGAAAAGAATGAAGGCAGATAGCGATTAAGGCTCCCTGATAACAGTCGTCTTTTTCCTAGTTGTTTACTCTTGTATTATCAGTGGGAAATCAGAATAACAAGTTCAGTTTAAACTTTAAAAATAAAGCAGTTTAGACTGTTTGAAGATAGCTGCTTTCAGTTACATTAGCATATGTATAGCATACCAACAGCTGCTCCAGTATGACATACTGGCATTCATAATGATATTCACTTATTCTGAAATGCTAATGAAGACCAAGGGTGTTATGCCTTGTAGTAAACAGTGGTGTGCAAGAACAGTACTTACGTGGCTTATTGCCTTGGAAGTTTTCCACTGCATTAAGTTATAATGAAAGGATAATTCTATATTCTGTCTTTCTGTGATAAAAGGCTTCTTGAAACTACTATTCTTTCTTTTTCTTGAACTAGGAATGCAGAATTCCATGTGAAAAATATCTATTTTCATAAGAAAATAAGAGCTTTTTTTAATAACCTACATAAATATTTATAATATTCCTTAACTTTGGCTACCTAAGAATTTATTTACTTGTCAAGTCTTTTTTGTAAAACAGTATTTTCAGTATGGTTTTGGTATTGTGAAAGACTGCTTAGATTTCTAGCCCAGCAGAACAATTGAATTTACTCAGGATAATCAAATTCTACAGCAATAGCTACTTCCAAGTAGCACTCTCTTACCAAGAAGTTGAACTGCAAAGTTAAGGTAATTAAAACATATTTGCTTTTTGTCAAGTTCAAAGTAAGGCTTTCTTGGCAGGCATCATCACCCTAAATGTTTCATATAAATTGTTCTGTAGCAGTTTCACATTCCTCAAGGAAAGCTATTCTACAGAACAGGAATCTCAGCTATCCTTATTTCTTGACTATTTTATTATTTACTGTTCCATATCACTACTCAGCAGTGGCATATTTTGTTGTAAATTCTTTCCATTACTCATAAAGCCACACAAACATCTTGGCGCTTTCCTCAGAGAATTCTTAACTTCCTACACAAACAAGTAACAGAAAGCTACCAGGAAAATTAACCAGAAGTTTTTTAATCACTTGAGTCTATTTCCTATGCCTAAAAGAAAGTAGGATTTTCCACATTTAAGTTTAAAACCTCAAGTGAATTACATGGCCTATATTAAACTAAGCAAAGCTATGATGTATTATTTAATATTATAATCTCATATTTCACACAATATATACTTCTTACGCATACTCAAACATTTCCTGTGATTGCTACAGAAATGGAAGTTCTTCATAGGCCTGTTTTTCCCTTTTGTTCACTTGGGTGTGAGATTTCTCTGCTTCTCTAATGTATGAAGTAGCTGCCACCTCACACCTTTTGACAAGTGGAAGCTTCAAATCCTGTGCTTTAAATATAAAATAATGGCTAACGCACATGTACAACAGCTGTAACTCAGCTGCCTGATAACACTGCTCTGCCATACTCCAGCTCTTAGAGGAGCTGGGTTACATTGTAATGCCAGGTTTTGCCACTTTGAATGTTATCTTTTTGGTAGTGCATGATGCTAAAGCTTTTATGTTGATAATGTTCAAATACTCTAGACTGGTCTAAGGTGTGTTCAAATGAAAACATAATTGCACTAAGGCTCAGCAGGTCTCATTACATATTAGTATATTTAAAGTATTAGCCTACCTTGGAGAGAATCCAGAAGCCAATCAGAATGACAGGTACATCTGGAAGAGGTTATTTTTCTTTTAGTCAGTTTACTAAATGGAAACTTACTACATTTACTAAATCTTAAATCTTATCAAATATTTCAAATATTCAGAAAACTTGCCTATAAAAATGTGCACTGATTATTTTGAACAAAACTGTCTATAATCACTAACACATTGTTCAATTAACTTAATTGATTGACTTTTTTGTAAATTTTAGTATTTGGTAACATAGTAAAGTTTAAAAAAAAAAATGCTTGTTTCTTGTCAGCTAAAAGCATGATCCTACTTTAAACTCAAACCAAAATCCGTTACTGGGGGAAATACCTTTGCTTTGTACTGAATATTTCACACAAATATTTAATTAAATAGCTGATTGCAAAGTCTGATCCTGAAAGCTATACAAAGTCAGAGCTTCTACCCAGAGTGTGCTGGGTCAAGCAAGCACAAGAGACTGTGGCGTAAAGCACCTGAAGGCTGCAGGCATCAGTGCAAGTTATCTTTGGTCACAGTGTTTCTTATTAACCTCACAGTTTTCACAAGGGCAGGGGGGAAATACACCTTAGTTTATTTTCAACAGATAGTCTTAAATGACGTGTATCTGTCAGGAGTGTCCTGGGGAGATGTCTCAGCCATTGATTCTCCTCAGATAGCAATACTGCTTTTGAGTTTCACACTACTTGCCTTGGGAAAGATTTAACTTTACTTCAATTGCTCTGTTGGAACCACCATAAAGTACCAAAGACTCCATAGTGCTGTAAATAATATTCCAGTTAGGATTACAGTAATAGCATGGTGTATATAGAAGAATTAAAGTAGTGGTATGTTGAAATCATCAAACCCCAACATTTTATACGTAAATACACATTATATACTGGCAACAAGAATCTGCTGTTCCTGTTCTTCCTTTCAACTTTATATGGGGGGGAATATTTTGTTTCCCATGCAAAAGTTGGTGTCTGCACACAGAATCAGAATACCCAAACTCAGAGATGTTAGCAACACTTGCTCCATGAGAAACAGAGCTTTAGTCACCCCCAAAAGACTCTGCTTTTTTCTTATTCAGCCCTGCTATCAAACAGAACTGATGTCTCAGCAGTAATGTTTTAGCAATTACTTAAGCTCGTAAGTCACTGTTCCATTCATGTAAGCTTTCTTTTGCATTTCAACTATTTTGTTGCTAATATAAAGCTTCTGTCTCCACCAGGAATATGCTTGAAATTAAGGAATGTCTGAATAAATTAATCTGAATACATCTGAGCAGGAGATATCCATCTTGAAAGTATTAAAAATACTCAGGTACAAGCAGACATGTTGATACTCATTTCTCAGCAATTGCTGAAAGATTTAACAAACCTACTAACACGGCATACTACAGTTTTGGAGTGAGGCATAGCAATAGACTTGTATGTTTGCATTCCTTTGACCTGATGTCTTTGCTAATTACTGTTCAAGTAATTTAGTTGTTTTGCTCATAGCATTGTTTTATTTTTTTTTAGTATCTTGAAAAAAGAAACAAAGAATGTTCTTACAAAAATAAGACCAAAACGAACATCAGCTTATGTTAGCCGGCTTAAAAGTAGTTTGACTTTCCCTGATGAATATAGTCAATCTGATTACCACTGACCAGTCTAAGAGAAATGCAACAAAAAACTAACAAATGACATCAAACATGCTGAAAACATGCCCTCCATTTATAATCTAGACTCTAAATTAACCATATATACTCCTTGGACTAGCATATCTACACTGGATCATCCTACAGAGCTTCACATGGTGAAGACTGCTGATGCATTCTGCTGCCACAAGAAAAACGTCTGTGCCTGTCATAGAGACCTGGCCCCTACTGAAATTTTCACCACTGCATCTTAGTCTACAGCTGAAATACCACGTAACAGCATGCATTATACAGCCACCTTACACACTTGTATAGCTACAAAACTCTATCAGCTTAACAGTGCAGGGTTTTTACAGCTTCAGAAATGGCATACTAATGAAAACGTGCTTACGCCAGAATTTTAATTGTCGTGCACAGCTTGCTGTATACAACAATGATATATAAAGTATCAAAGGCTAGCTAAAACAGGTATACCTGCCAAGGCAGTGTATGCCTTTGATCACCTATCTTTGTTTATCTGAATGTTTAAGATGAACTTGAAACACAATGGATAAATAGGCTGATGCTGAAAGCCAAATTCTCATGTTTTATACAGAATTCTGGAAATGGGTGTTCTGTTTCTCTTAGTACCTGAGTACACACACAGACTAAAATGGATTTTTGTCTTCCTGCTAGACAGAATTAGGTTAAACCCTTGAATGATGTCAGGTATTCCTAACCTTATACCTATATTATAATTAGTCTGGCTTTATCTGGGAATAGCAGTGCTGGAGAGTGGCTTGGAAGCTGTTAGATGTGCTGGCTAGACTGCTTTTAATTCCCTTGTCACTTAGTATCTACCTTTGATAAACACTGTGATGTCAAAAAGAGCATAAGCCAGCCCTTTCTGTATACAATACAATCATATGGCTACAAGAACAGTCTTTTCTTCAAAAAAAGTTTGTTTTCTGAAGAACCGCAACATAGAGGACCTATGGAAAGGTAACTAACAAGTGGAAGTTTTGCTTTCTGTTGCCTATCATCCCTCTGTACGTTCCGAACACGTGCATGTGTCCTCAGTAGTCAGATGTGTATGCACCTACATCTTCCTTGTTCTTATCCAGCTGCTCCTGATTCAATACCCCTGATTCTACAAGCAAAGCTGAAATTTTTACTGCCATCCTAATGTACATCACTACAATGAACGGTTTCTAGAGAAATTAAGTATTGCATGAGGTTCAGTTACTGCACACCAGAAACTCTTCATGCACAGGGAAAATAATGCTTGAGGTCATGCCAAATCAGACGACCAGACCATGTAGCTCTGTATCAGGTAAAAATAATAATAATAGAAACCTTCTGAAGCTGAGCAATTATATGCTCAGGCTTGGTTCTAAGAAGCTTGTCAGGAAGGAGCTATTTATGCTTGTTATTTTTAAACTGTGGTACCTAGCTCTGAGTACATTTTATTGTGGTTAGACTTCTTCAGAAAGTCAAAATAAACCCAATAAACCAGCTTGGTTAGGTTTCAAAAATAGAATACATGTATAAATCAAACTGCTGTATTATCTATGAAGTAACACTGATTCTTCAAACAGCAACAAACGAAAGCCTTTTTTCTATTAGAGCTCACATTACTTATTAAAACTGAGTATTTATTCACTGTGCAGAATATCCATCACTTCAGCATCTCTGCTTTAAGAAAACATTATTTGAAAACTATTTTCTTGTTTCAATATTCTCTGTATCCAGTGGTATACCAATTGACTTAGCAAGTTTGTATTAAGCTCCTCTTGGACGCTTCCTAGGCTCTGTTTCTGACAAAAGGAACGTGGCTCAGGTTCCCAGTCCTCCTGCTGAGAATCTGCTCTCTCTCAAATCTATTTCGAACTCCAGATGGCCACAGCTATGGTTACCTAACAAAATACAGCTATGTCAGGCACAACCTAACAGATCACTTTGAAACTATGTGGCTTTAATGATCTGCATAATTTTTTTCTTCATCATTTGCAAACAAACGGGCAGCCAAGGTGCGTAACATGGAATGAGCCGGTGGACACGAGCTGAGTCACGCAGCAGGGACAATGCTCTGTAACCAAGACCCGTGTTCGTGTTCTCAGGTTTCAAACTTGTGAGCAGTATTCTTATGTGGTGCTACTTCATTTCATGTTAGAAGAAAAGTAAATCTTGGTAATGGGCACTGCAAATGAGTACCTAAAATTCAAGAAAGCAACACCTCCCGTCTGCAGAGGAGTCTGAGAGAACTGGCTGGGGTAGTGCAGCACCTCTGAATTTTCCTAGAAGCAATTGCATTGCACTGAAATTGGAGAAGATGAAATTCTCTGCTGCACTACATGTAATAAGCCCCGAGACACTGGATATCTGCAATACCATAAATTACAGCGGGAGCATATGGAGGATGGCAAACTGGTAGACAGCTTGTTGAAAAGTTTAAGAATATGCTCTGTGTAAGACTATCAGCGAAGAAAGCCTCATACCACTTTTTCCAGTAAAAGATTGTTGCTTACTATTTATAGAGCTGCTCTCTCAGAATAATTAATTTCTGTAATGCTTAATGAAAAACTGTTTCAGTTTCACTGTGACGTGCTTCCACACAAACTTGCATTTGAAATCTATTGCAAATGACATTTCTGTCAAATATTTTTGTTCTTACGTTTATATAAGGACCACCCAAGGATCATAGGCAGAGGTCTGCCTAAGAGGTGGGTCCCAGTATTAGAGATGGAATTGAAATAGGTGTGCTGGAGTACTAGAGATGGAATTGATTCTGGAAGAAGGAATGTATGAATTTGTAGAGGATTATAGCCCTTGACATGACAAAACTTTTTTTCCCTAGATAAATATGCTTCCTAAATGAGCGTGTTTATAGTAGTAAGAAAGAAAAAAAGGAGTAACTATGAAAAAAATGTATAAAGACAGAATGAAGTGGTCAGTAAACCTAGGAAGATGTGTTTGCAGTACCGTGGAGTTAAATATGGCACAATATATTTACCTCTGGCAGAGTGTCTCAAGGGGTATGTGTAGGTAAAACATACTGAGCTTTCACGTAAAGCTTCTTTTGTTAACTGTCTTAAAACACTTAAATTGGCTTGACCCTGAAAGTGAATATAAGCTAAAGTGAATTTAAAAATAGATACTGAACTGTAAAGTAGTAACAGCATCTACTCAGTCTGTATTGGACAGTCTATTCTACATCATAAGGTAAATGACGACTTTATACTCAAAAGATTTACTAAAGGAAATCCCTGGGTGTTAGAATCTGCAGACACAGAAGCCTATGTAACCCCATCTCGTAGCCTGACTAACTTTCACTGAATTGGAGTGCATGGATTGCTCAGATGGATCTATTTCCAGAACCCAGGCTTTCCAGGGAAGTAACGAAGTCACTGCCCACTTAATCTATGATGCTTAATACTGAACCTTTGGGGAGAGGCATCTCTTGTGCTGCCCATGTGGGGAGTTAGATGTTACTTTCATAGGAAAAGAAAAACTCCCAATGCTTAGCTTTGGATGAGAAGATGCTGGTAAGAGTGGAGAAAAGGTATGCAATGTCAACAGCCCAACAGCATCCACTTTTTGTTGGGCATGGATAAAACAAATTTAGAGTTTGTTCAGGATAAAACAACACAAATAATTAATGAGAACAGACTGTGCTACAGTTTCCATTCCAGCAAAACAAGTACGCTGCTTTGCTCGCTTCATGTATAAGATGTCCTACTGTTGTAAACATGTTTAAAACTTAAATTCTACAATGCAGGGAAGAAAAAAAAACACACACCACCCAACTCTAACTTACATTGTTTAACTATCTGAAACTTGGCTTGCTTTCCTCCCTGTCTGTAGTCACTTGTTCCATAACTACTACTACTCCTTCCACTCTTTGTGAAAGTTTAAAATCGTATGAATGGTCTTCTGTCAAAACCACCCTTTTTAATGTGAGCATCTGTTCTTTCCTTCTTTCTTTTTAAACTTCTCATGCCGTGTTTTTATTCACATTTTACCGTATTTTAAATTTTTTTTTCTGCCAAAATCTGTACTGCTGTCTACAATATTATATGGACATGCCTAGTCTTAAGACATGTGAATATTCACTGCTTTGAATGTATGCATTTCTCCTGGGCCAACACTTTGATATGTGCTTCTGAATCCTGTTACAGTTTACATGACTGTGCATCAGCTGAGATTTTTAGTTTAAATGTGACACAAGAGAAAATGCTCACGAGAATTTGTGAAGTATGATTTACATTCATAAATTTTATCCTTTGTAGATGTTATCTTGGTCTGGGTTTTTGTTTGATTTTTTTTTATTATTATTATTATTAAGTAGGTCTGAGTCCATGGCACTAGGGAGGAGAAAGGTGTTTTTCAACACAAATGATTTGTTTAGCCTTGTACAAAAGCGCTACAAAAGATTTAACTAAATCTTTTCTTTGTTTTAGCAATATCCTTGAAATAAAAGGCAGTATTACACTGGAATAAGTGGGTAACTTCCCGAATAGGTAGGAATAAGGTACTGAATCATGGTATTCAAGGGACAGGGAGATTTGACAGCCGTCTAGGGTTGCTTGTTGCCATCACCATTTCACTCTCCTATTACTTAGCAACCACACTTCTTCCTGGAGGGCACCAGTAGCTGAAGTCTTTTTTTTTTTTTTCTTTCTTTCTTATTTGGTGTTTAGGAGAAGCAAGCCCTACAGTGCTGCTTTTTCCCTTCCCCTTGCTACGTCTCTATGAGGTTAGTGTGATTTTAACTGAACCCCATCCTTGGTTTGTATCTGAATATGGACTCCTCTGCAGAGGAATCCCAAACAAGGCCGAGAGCAAGGCCTGGAGGCTCTTTTTAATGCTTACTCGATTAACAATTAATGTAACTTCTAAAACTATAAAGGCAACTGTGCGCGATCATCTTAAAAAGTTTCAGGGGCGTTGTGTTACGCTGCAGTGGCCATCCTTGCGACTCGTGTTTCGGGATGGCGAACTGATCGCCGCCTTTCGTCTGCTTTACCCTTGCGAAGCCCGCTCGGAACCAGGCCCCCTGAGGTACTCCCAGGGCCCGCCGCCTCCTTCCGTCCCTCAGCGCTGGAGGCTGTGCTGAGGCGCACGCAGGGGCTCGCTGTCCGGCAGCTGCTCCCCGTCTCCTCCAGAAGAGGCTCCAAGTTAGCTCTTTTTTTAATATATATTTTCTTCCCTCCCCTCCCGCGGTTACCTTTCCCAGCAGCTCCCCCCCACCCTCCCGACACGTACCGCCCCTCGGGCCCGGCCGGCCGGGCGCGGGGTAAGACCGGCGGGGAGGGCACGGGCGGCCCCGAGGCCCAGTTCTGCGCCGAGGCGGCCGTTTTGTGACAGGGGGGCGGCTGCCAGCAGCCCGCGGAGGGCGGAGCGGGGTGACGGGGGCGAGGCTGCGGGGGCGCCCCCGCGGCGGCCGGGCGGGGCCGGGCCGGCGGCGCCTCAGCCGCTGCCGCCGCTCCCAAATGGCGGCGGGGGGCGGGGGCGCGGGGAGGAGCCGCAGCGATCGCTCGGCGCTCGGGCCGCGGGGAGGGCGGCGGGAGGCAGGCGGGAGGGAAGGAGCCGAGCGCCGGCGGGTCGATGGGCGGCGGATAAATGTCTGGCTGAGTGGGAGGCCGCCATTTTAGATGAGGAACGGGACGGACGGCGCCGAGTGACGGGGAGGTGGGCCTGCAGGCGGCGGCCGGCAGGGAGCGACGCGGGTAGGAGCGGCGGCGGCCTGCGGGGCGGAGAGCGCGGAGGGTCGGCGGGGTGGAGGGGCGGCTCCTTTCTCCCTTTTCTCCCCGGCTGCCGGAGCAGCGCCGGCCGAGCCCCGGGCGCGTCGCCTCGGCTGCCAGGGCAGCTCACGGACGGCCGCTCGCCCCCTGACAGGGACCGGGTGGAGGATGAGGACGGCTCGGCCGCCGCCGGGGGCGGGCGGGGTGCCGGAGAGCCGCGGGGGTCCGCGGCGGCCGCCGCCCCTCAGCCCCCCCACGGAGCCCCCCGACCCGTCCCGGGCGGGCCCCGGGGCTGAGGCGGCCCCGAGCTGCGGGGGGCCCCCAGCGTCTGCCCCGCGGCCTCCCCGCTCCGCGCCGCCCGCCGGGGCCTCCTCAGCGCGGCCGGAGCTTTGTCTGCGGCCGGCCTCCTGCGGGGCGCCCGGCCTCGCTGCTGCCCGGGCCCGCCGCTGGCGGGGTCGCGAAGGGAAAAAGGCTTTAAGTGGGGTTAGCGCAACCGGGTGCGTTCTCCTCAGGCGCTTTTCTGCTTGAGCTGTTGGCTTGAGTTTTGTTTCAGACTTAGATTCGGTGAAAAAAAACAGGGTAAGGTTGCTCAGTTTCCTGGTTTCCTCCAAGTTATCCCGGCTTCACCGTGCAGACGTGGTGCAGCTCCAGGGCTGCGCTGTTCCCGGACTCTTTTTATTTACAGTCCAAATGTACACAAAAATAACCGGCCCCTACCAACAGCAGCACTTCTCTTTGCCATTGTATGCCTTGCCTACGTCAGGCAAAATAATTAGAGTAGACTTTTTTTTCCTCCTTAGCCTTTCAGTGACATCCATAAGTACAGGGGCCTTGCCTTGGACAATGAGACCTCAAAACCAGCCGCGGTGGCATTGCACGACAGGTATTCCAGGTGCGGCTGCACGCTGTAGGTGTGCAGAGCAAGAAGACTGTAATGGAGTAAACCTAAACTTCCACAAAAAAAAAAAAAAAAAAAAAAAAAAAAAAACTGAAAATATTTTTGTACAAAAAACTTCCAGCACTTTTAAAGTTGTTTTTTTTGTTTTTTTTCTTCGGCTTCTGAAAACCCCATTTCCAAATATTGCCTAAAATGCCTTCATTGGGTAAACCAGGATAAAATCTGAATGGATAGGCTCATCCTTTGGGACATGTCCACAGTGTAGGTGCAGAAGAAAGGATTGCATTGATGTATGTGAGAGTAAATTTCTAGCAGTTCACTTAAATCCGTTCTGTGGGCACTTGTTAAGAATGGAAATGGCTTTAATTTAGTTTGTCTTAAAGAATATTTTCTGCAGGCAAACCCTAAGGCTACAATTAATCATAAAAATGAGCGTGGATCTGTGTTTTATGCACGTGAAATGGATGATTGATTAATATGGTGAGCAATTTAGTCTTAGGTTATTAAATCAGAAGCGGACTAGCTTATTTGGGTTGGAGCAGTGCTGCTTTCAGAAATCTGGAATGTGTTTTTCAAGTGGTTTGTTGCCATACTTAATATCTTCAGGACTGGACAACTTATTGTGCAACACTGCTGACTAACCTGCTTTGAAAGAAAATCTGGAAGTAGCAGACAAAATATATCTGTTTTTTTCCAAAGAAGATAGAAAACTGTATTTTTCAGTTTAGTGCTTTTGCTGGGTACATAGGAATTTTATTTTTTTATTTTTAATGGCAACAAATTCTATTCAAATTATGCAAGAAGTTTACTGCTGTCTCAGGGCCTGAACTTACTACAACTTATTTTAATAACTCATATTTTATAAACCACAAACATGAGCCACGGAAGTTGTTGGTCAGCATTTCTTGGTGTGCTAAATCAGCACGAGTTTCTTCTGGGACATATACTGCCCTCCTCCCCTCCAGTTTAGTTATTTGTCTCATTCACTGTTGGGAAACTAGGAGTTGAGGGAAAAAACAAGTTTTCCCTGTTTTCTGTCTTTGAAAACAAATTCAGATGAGATGGTGAGAGCTGTTAGCTCTAAAGCTGCTGCAGGAGATGGAAATCAAAAGCTGCTAGTTGAAATTATGATGACGAAGTAAGTCCTTAATCAGTTAGTTTCAAATGCAGGACTTTTGCTGATAAATTCATTTTTGTGTTGTGTATACAGAATGTTTACATTATTTTTATATTACTAATAAAGTCATGTGAGCACATGAACTAATAAATCTACTAAATACATATTTGTATTTGGGTGTGTGGTCATCTCTGCTGCAAAGAAGCCGCTCTCCCCTTCTTGACACCTTGACTCATTCCCTTTGCCTCAGCTTTCTAGTACCTCCAGCATCTCCTGCCTCCAGTATTGCTGTGCTTAAGCACTCCAGGCTTTTTCTCCTCCTCTCCCTCTATTCCTATGTTGCTTGTCTACCTTCTTGGCCTGCCAGCTAGGCAGGAGGGAGGCTTTTTTCTTGGTTTGGTTGCATCACGTGGTGAGGTGCTGCTGCAGCTGGCACGCCAAAGGCTTGTGCTGCGGTGCCCGCCTGGTGAAGAAGCTGCGAGAGCGAAGGATTCTTTTGTGCTCTGGCTTCCTACTTCCATAGCCTGTGGGAACTTTATATTCTTGATGCCTCTCCCGAACTGGTTAGTTGAAATGAGCTAGTGTGCCCAAGAGTAACTGGAGGAGAGGATGAAGGACAGCTGGATGGCATGAGCATGCAAGACTAGTTGCTGAGGACACACACATGGGTTAAAGTCCCTGCGTGCGGTTTAATTTGCAAAAGTTCCATGTGAATGCCGCTTGAAACAGATGAATAATTCCAAGGGGTGATTGTTTCTTAAGAAGTAAGTTCATGGAGCATATTCCGACTTAAAAATGCAGAAATCTGAAGACTGCAGCTGTGAGAAGAGGAATAGAAGTGAAGGAATAGAAGTGAGCATTCTGTTTCTCAAAGAAATACCAAATTGCAAAGTCAAAATTATTATTTCAGGAAGTAACAAAAACGCAAAAAGCAAGATTAAAACTTAGGTTTTAACTAAAATTTCAAGTATGGTAATTGAAGCCTGATTTCATTAAGTTTAATATAAGTTTGTAAATGGGCAGGCGTTTTCATCACCATTGTACCAATGTGATACACGGCGGCTAACACAAAAGCCTTTGGTATTTCTGGTATGAAATCTGGTAGTTGAAAGAAGCTTCTAACTTATTCAATACACAACGGATTGCTAAGGTTGTGGAGGCATTTTGTCAGCTCTACAAATTAATTAAAAGAAAGGATGATACAGCACTAGGAAATGGGGTAGAAATGCTGCCTCGATGACAAATCAGAAAGTTTTTTTTAGCGAATATCATGCACTAGCTTATTTGTTTTGAGACAGCATGAACCAAACGCACCTTACTTTCTGTGGCTTTCTCCACTGGTGATCCAGCTACGTATTTGGTGATGTTCCTAGGCTTTCTGAAAAGCAAGTCTGTTTTGGACAACGTTCTGTGAATAATTCTCAGTGGTCTGTTGGCTCTTGCTGCGTACACTATTTTTCTGTAAACAACAATTTTGCTTTGAAAAGCAGCTGGCATATGCTTATTCCTTTAGTGACTTGAATATTGTGTTTGTACTATAAATGTCATCTATTTCACACAAAGTTGATTTTATTGCAGCAGTGTGTGCTGACCTTTTACGGTTTAATAGAATATGGTCAGCTTGCGTACTGAAATGCTGCAACGCGTACGGCAGATGAGGATAAACACAAGTGTTCTTGAGTCATTTGTAAAGGAGTAAAGCATTTTGTTGGTAGATTTCAGAGCTAGGAATTGTAACTGATAATAAACAAGAATGTTTACGGAAGTGAGCATTTTTTAAGGGACACAGTGTGATCGAATCACTTACTTTGCAGAGGTTTCTGCCCGCTTGTGGGGAGTGACAAGCTTTTTAGAGCTAAGCTTGAGAAAAAGCTCTGGATTGGGATGGAACAATGTAGTGGCAGATGCAGGTCAGCGCGTTTGTTTGCAGTTGCAGGTGTGTCTGTGGTCTGCTTCTCCTGTGCGTGCTCCACACATCGGCGTGCTGGCCCAAGCGCAGCTCAGAGCCGACTGGTTTTAGCTCAGGCAAAAGACTTTTTGAATTGCTTAGCAAGTAACCTTTGTGCGTGGTGAGTGTGTGTCTCTGCCTCGTTTTCTGTGCGTGTAGCTGCACAGTGCCGGTAGGACCTTTATTTCCAGCTCAGTCGCGTTGCTCTGTGGGATCATCTCGCTTGCCGCGTTGTGGCTCTTTGCTGGCGTTGGACCGATGGCTGCAGTGGCCTCTTAATACTGCATTCGATGGCTCCACTTCAAACTTCAGCTTGTGCTGCAAGCGTGCTGCTGGTTTGACCCTAAAATACTCATTTCTGGCTAACAGCCGACGACAAGGTGTGAACGAATATGCCTGCCACTTGAAATACATCGTATCGGTTAAGAGCAGTTGAGACATCTTGTATATTTTTAGTTCCCAAGCCAGGGAGGTTGCTTCACGAACTTGAAGCTGGGTGTGGCATGGGGTTAACCATATTAATTAAAGCTAGCTCAGAGGTTTAGACTTTAAAAAATGGCTCAGAGCCCCCATTATAGCGCTTTGTTACATAACTTTTTCCACTAGAGAACAAGGTAGGGTTCTGAAAAGGAGTGTTTTAGGAACACCTAGCTGGAGAGGCAGGCCCCAGAGAGATGCAAGGTAGTGCCCCACTAGAAGAAAGAGGTCTTTACCTTTGTAGGGCTAACTTTTAAGTATATATTGAGAGACGTTCATATGCAGCTAATTTGCCTTTTTGTCTTTCTGTAGCTGCTTAGTTTGGCTGTCATTTGCTCCAGTATGCGTCTCTGTCACCTCCATCAGCAAGCTGGGCTGCTTTTTGCATATTCCACTGCCTTGTTCCGTTCTCCGCCATTTAATCATGTTTGCCCAAAGTCTGCTTGTGCTTTTGGGATTTTCTGGAGTGGTCTTTTTGGTCTGTTAGAGTAGCACTAAAGGCGCTGCCCGCTATTCCTACCTGTGGAGAAGATGGAAGTGTCCTTCCCAACCCCCTGCCCAGCCACGACTGCTTGGTGGACACGCGGGTAAATTCTCATCTTGGACACATGGGTAAATTGTCATCTTTTTTGCTTCATGCGGATATCTCCCCCTGTTCAGAATAAATTGCATGCAATACCTCACGTAGGAGTTTCTTGGTGAACCTGAGGGAAGCCCCGTGAGACAGGTGAAGGTGCAGGATTCCCTTGCAGCTGCGTGGGAGTTGTGTTTGCAGGGAGAGGGGCTGGCTGTCCTGCACGGGAGGCAGGGTAGGGAGACTGGGGCTTCGGGCATGGTGCTGCTGGCGGGAAGAAATAGGAGTTGAGTTTTACAAGATTAAAAAAAAATCCTAATTCATTGCTACCAAAAATGCTAGTTACATGATGGCCAAGTTGTCAGCATAGAAAATAAAACATTTTTGCAAAGTTCTTGTTTAATGTGAAGATGAAAGAACCTGTAATAACTTCTGAGATAAGTTATTCCAGTTGAAAAGGTGTGTTCTGATGCACAGTAAAACTTGATTTTTTTTAAGGTATCTTTTAGAAACTTTGTTTTTAAGTTGCACCGAAAGTTGATCACAATTGTGCCACGGGATGTGACTGCAGCTTCAGATGGTATACAACCTTTTTTCAGGATTTCAGAGGTGCAGAGTTTACCTGGCAACTGTTAATCGCAAGTTCTTGTCAGGTTAAAAGTTTAATTATTTTACTAATGTCTGACAGAATCTGAATTTCTTTAGGTCTCATCTATTTCAGAAGGCCATTAAAATACCTTCTTGTTTTATCAGTTCTTCGTGCATTTATTCTATTTTACTGTAAAACCTGTGTGGTTGTAAAACACGCGGCAAATGTCTCAGCTCTTCCTGCTTCCGAGCTCGCCTGAGACCTACGTGTATTCCTTGGACACACGCTGCTGGGGCCGCTGTGTGCAAATAAGGAAGGTTTTTTATCATGGCAGCAATTTCACATTTACAGCGAGTTAAATATGGTGACATTCTTTCAGTCTTTCATAGAATGAAGTAAAAAATATAATAGCAACTTTGTGCAAGCTAAGTCACGTCCTGCTTTGTTTCTTTTTTTCCCTCTCCCTGTCTCCCCGTTCAATAACGTCAGAAAGCCGTGTGCAGTCAGTAGCAATGTGTAGGCCTGAGCAGGCAGAAGGCTGTGTGGTGGTGCAGAGGGGAGGAGACTGGTTTCCTTCTGCCTGGTTAGAAAGCTGAGCAGTTTCGGCCATCTCTAAGTCAAGTGGTGGCTAACAAGAGCTTGAACTTGTAGCGAAGCAGCCCGTGTGCCTCGCTGATTGCTGTCCTAGCAGTTCTAGATGTCCATGGCCGTTACCTTTATGTGGAAGCACGGAAAAGAACATCTTCGGGTGCTCTGAACCCCTTGTTCCCAGGTGGCTGCCACTGGGGGGTGCGTTTGCAGAAATTGGCCCAAGCGGCTTGGCAGGAGGATGGCACGTGGCAGGCGTTAGGGGACGCGGGGAGGTAGGGGGCTCCCAGGCTGTGCTGCAGCCAAAAGAAATGAGAGTGTGTGAGCCTCTAACTTCATGCTGACATTTGACAAAAAAATAAGCTGTATTTCTGAATTACATCGTTTGTGTTAAATGCCTTTAGAAGCAGCCGTGAAGCTTACCCGGGCACTAATAGCGTGCTGCAACAACGCGTTCGTGTCAGGGATCCAGAGGATGGATTTCAGCTGAAAGGGGTTTCAGAGCTTACTCTTCTGTTTCTCCAACCTTTTAAGTTCTCTGTGTAACTCGTTCACTGGCAATCAAGAGGTTATAAAAAGAGAGCCAGCTGATGTTGCAATCTAAGCAGTGGCCATATAGTGGAAAGACTCTCCTTTGGCATGTTCACCAGTGCTATTTTTACCTATTCCAGTAAGATCTGCCCTTGTGATGTTAAATTACAGGACGCTACCTGGAATTATTTTGTTTTGCAGAAGCACAATATGATCTGAAGAAAATATTCGGTAAAATTATCAGGCAGATTGAGACTAAAATTGTCTCAAGCTTGAAAATATTTTTCCTTCTGTCACCACAAAAAATATTACTGCCATGGCTGCAAGATATTTTTTTCATTTTTGTTTGCATATTTTATGTCTGGAAGAGGCTTTCCTTTTTGTTCTTCTATTTTGGTTTCCTTTGTGTATTGAGTGTTTTGTCTGTCTCAGTTTCTTGTGTGGAGTCTTTAAATAGGCGGTGTAATTTGGAAGATGGGAGTTAATAGTGTAGCCGAGGAATAAGTGTAGTAGGAGGTTTTTTGTCATAACTTCCAAGAAGGCCAGCGAGTGTTAATTAATTTTAAGTTGCTGGTTCCTTCACACAACAGAAAATGAATTTAATATAGTTTCTCGGAATAGATTTTCAGTGACAAAGTGCCAGATCCGCCCAAGCGATGTAGTGCAAACTGGAGGAAACAGCAAGAATGGCATCGCAGGGAGATGCTGTGGTTTGCTTGAGAAGTATCACACCCAGAACGTCCCTTCTGCGAGTGTACGGCTGTCTGGGTCACAGGCAGCGAGACGTCTAACTTCTGTACTTCTCCTCTTCAGTATTCTCCAGGTATCTTTTCTAACACCGTCAGCACCTAATTCCAAAGTGACCTGACAACCCTGAAACACAAAGCTACCGCTTTACGGCCCTGTGTTCCACACTCTTGTTCTGGCTATCTGTGAGACTCGGTGGGTGTTTGTAGCAGAATCACTACTGTTCAGAAGCAGTGTGTTGGTACCGCGGTGTGATCTGGGATGGACGTGCTCTCCTTCAGCATTCCCCTTGCAGAACACCTGCTTCCCTTGCTCCGTCCCTTGTACTGCGGAGTGGCTCAGGTGGAAATCCTGCAGTAGGCACACTTCCTCCAGTACGGAGTAGTTTTCTTCTGCCTTCATTTTGCCATTGTCTTAGGTAAACAATTCTACTTCTCAGATTTAGTGGAGCCTCCCATCTGCAGTAACAGCTGGTATTTTTGTCAGCTCGCTGCATACGCTCTCCTCCTTGCCAATTCTGGTAGCAGATGTTCTCACTGAGTTTGGTTGCTGCTGCTCACCAGTCCTGCTAGAACTCAAGCACTCAGCTCGTTCAGCGGCGTGCGAAGGACCCCGCTCCCTGCCTCCTCCGCAGTCTCCCTGCTTCTCCTTTTCCATGATGGAAACCATCGCAGAGTTCTGCATGGTGCACGCCTGGAGGCTGGAGAGAGCTGTGCAAGCTGGGTAGATGTACAGTTGGGACTCACAGTAGGTTTTAGCTTCAAAATAAGTAACTTAAGGTGAAGATCACAAAGCACTCTTCTGGTTCCTTGCTAGTCTTTGGGAGTTTGCTATCTTGGGTAAAATCGTTGCAGCTCCCCCCCCCCCAGTCTGTCCTGTCCAGGAGAGAGAATTCTTACAACCGAAAATAAGCTAGCAATATAAGGGCTCCTCTATTTTTTTTTTCTCCCCTGTGTACTTTCTCTTACTTCATGTAAGGACGGACTTGGGTGAGCTGGGACTTCTCAGCCTGAGGAAGAGAAGGCTTTTGGGGAATCGTATCAATGCGTAGAAATACCTGGTGGGAGGACCCCAGGCTTTTCTCAGAAGGCCCAATGATGGCAGGAGGCGATGGGCACAAATTCAGATAGGTGAAACTCCATCTGAACACAGCAAAATCACTTATGTTTTATTTATTTTTTTTAACTCTGCATGTGGTCAAATTCTGGAACGAGCTGCTCAGAGAGGCTGTGGAGAGTTTGTGTTGGTGGAGGTGCTCAAAACCCAACTGCTAGACCTGGGCAACCTGCTGGAGCAGACCCTGCTAGCTAATTGGAGCTTCGTATCTTTTAGCCAAGGCTTCTGCAGATTCCCTGGGAATTCCTCTTCTTACAGTTAATGCTTGTACACAAGATAGAGAGCCTCAGGGGTTTACCGTGTTACCTTTTTCTTTCTTGTTTTTGGATCCAAGGTTTGTTGCGTTATTTGAGTCAGCAAGGTGGTTGCTGTGTAAGTAAGGGCCTGATGGCTGAGAAGAAAGCATTCAGGATGTACTTGCTGTTTGCTTTAGTGAGCTTCAGCAATAAAAGATTTTTATGATGTTTCTTGAATAAGAATGAGATTCCTTAGCTGTTATTGGCATGTTTGTCTTGGTTGTCGTGCAGTCTGGCCTTACCCATTGTCCTGAAATGTGTAAAACTAATGGAGGGCCCCGAAAACTAGTAGAATAGAGGGAAGACAAGTTAACCCTAATGTTGATGTAACTCATGAAACAATCTGTTGGTTATTACTTTGATGTGTATAAGTTTGTCTATTAAAGTAGTAAATATCTTTTTTTTTTTTGTCTTTCCACAGATGATGTACTTCATCATTTTGTCATAGGACTTCATTCACTGAAAGGAGAACTAAAGGTATAAATCACTTTCTGTCTTTCCCTTCCTCCTTGCTCTGCCTCATCCTTTCTTGCAAGTCCCCTGGGTCACTGTTAGGGGGAAGGGAATCTTACCGCAACCGAGTTCTTTGCTTGTATTCCCTTACTACTGCTGAAATTTGCTTTTCTGTGTTTTGAAAAATTCCACAAAATCAGTATGATGTCTCCAGCAGTTTCAGCATTCCCTTTATCAGAAGTGCATGTTTAACTTAAGCTTTAGTCAGTCTCCATGGATGTTTACTTCGTTGAGGAAAACCCCTTCTTGGTTTAGAACTTTATTGATACTTTTCTCTAAATAGCATTTGCCTTTCCACACAACTACTGTTGTGATCTGTTGTGAATAATTTAGACCTGATAGAAATCAAGTCTCTGGCATTATCTTTCAAGTGGTGGGTTTTTTGTTTTGGTTTTGTTTTGTTTTTCTGAGATTGTACCTCTGAAACACTCTGCTAAATAAATAAATAAAACCCCACCCAGGTAAGAACTGTAATTTCTTAAAAGTATTTAGCAACATAATGTAAGATAGAGTTAAACTGGAATGTGATTTTTCTTTTGGGGCACTAAATACAGTACGTGTTTGGCATATATTAAGTAATTTTGCTTGTATTCAGTCGGTAAATTCTGCTTAGGTTCAATTTTTGTTTGCCGTTTTATGCAAGGTTCGTATACCTATGCACTGGAAACAATAAAAGAACATTGGGAAAAACTGTCCAGGCACTTTGTAACTGAAATACTTGAGTATTAACACACCAGGTTTGGTTCATGTTGCAGATGCATATGTTGAACCATTCCCAGGTACACGTACTGGCTATAAAATACAAAGTATATGAAGGATATAAAATACAAAAATACTCATTTATTCTCATGTTGTAAGCTCCCAGAAAAGTATCTTTAAGGTTCCTTTCAGTCCTTTCTTGGTCTATTGCCCCTAGGTCCCCTCCCTCCCAGGTGTGGATTTGTATGTTGTCCATACTCAGGCCCTTAAAATTGCCGCCCTGACCTCCCTGGGGCTCTGCTGGTTCTGGCTCAGAGCTCACCTTGAACAGACTAAACTTACCAGTTGAAAACTGGCTGCGGTGAGTGCAGAGAACAGCTAACTCGTGACTCAGCTGGATCACTGCATCCTGCTCTAACTGTACAGATCATCTAGCATTATCTGGTATTTTGTAACATTTTTAATAGCAGTTGTGTTACGTTGGAACCGTACACAGCAATTCAAACATGCACAGCCTTCATAACCAGCACCTCCCAGTAGTTATTTAATTAACCTCATCTTGGGCTGCCTTCCTTTTCGGCAGAGCTGAGGTTCATTTAAAGAGCCATGGTGGCGTCCTCAGTGGTGCTTCATTTCCTACATGCAGCTGAGGAGGAGAGAGCCAGGGCCTCTTTGTGCTGAGGCTCTCAGCCGCTTTTGTTTAATTCTGGAGAACTTGTGTGGGAAGGGCATTTGGTGGATTGCTGACATTTGAGTAACTTTTTCATCCTTGCTGTAAAGTGGATGAGTTCCAGGGAACTCTAAACACAGTTTGGAGCTTTCATCCATACTTGAAACAATTCAAGCATGAGCAAGTTCAAAATGCAAATAAGCACACGTCTGAGAATGGACAAGCATTTTTTTCCACAAGTCTTGCTATCAACTGTGCATACAGAGTCTGTCTTGTCGTGTAAATACGTGTGTAAATTCAGAGCCCCGCTCTGCACTGTGCAGCCCTCTTTGAAGGGCTGCCTCCTCCCTGGGTCTTCCCTGGAGTACACTTCATGAAGTGGAACTTCAGGAAGAAGTTAACGTGGTGAAAAACGAGAGGTCTGAGGGTGGCCAGAATGCCACGTGATGTGATTGTGATACAGTCAGGTATAAGAAGCACTGGTCAGTATGCTTTTTATTTCTAGCAGTGTGTTTGAATTGACCAAATTAAAAAGGGTGAGTCTTAAATATCACTTCAATGGCAATAGTCCAAGATTTAAGAGAACACCTTAAAAGCATGGAGTGAACACCTCTTGATATTTATCAATTATGATCATAAGAGAAATATTCTAGGGCATTAGATTTCAGGTAACAGTTACTAAATCAGCTTAGGATCCCATATAATACTGGAGAATAAGCATTAAAAAAAGGGAGGTTTTACATCGTGCTGAGTTCTGATGCTTTGTTAGCAAACCTTGTACATAAGTGCAAAAAAATGTACTTTCCCAGCTTCCCTTGTCCTTTCATGACTATTCCAATAGTAATTTTATTCCTATTTATTTATTTTGAATCTAAAGTCAGCAATAGTACTTAACTAAAATGTAAAAAGGTACGATCGAATGCTTGGATGTGCCCACAGCATTTTTCTTTTTACCTGGGACTGTTCTTTGCTTTGGGAAAGGGAAGGGTTTGGATTTTGTATCAATTTATGTTCTTGCAGAGACCTGCAGAGTGTCCAGCGCTTCCGTTTCTTCTAATGAAGGAATTTGGCTTTCGTACGGAAAGTACAGAGCTTAGAGTTTGAACTTCGTAGAAATTGCATGTGAAGAAATGGGTGACTGACAACCAGGTTATGCGTGTGGAAAGGACAAGCCAAACAGATGTTAGCAACAGATGTTTAGGAGGAGTAGCCTGGAGCTGTTACCTCACCGGGAGGAGAGCAGGCACGAAGGAATCAAAGGTGCAGATAGCTTTCGTGATAAACACCTCATAACCAGAGCCCCAAATCCAGCCTAGGAACAGAAACTTCTTAAGAAAGATGGGTTCCTATCCCTTTACTGCAAATTGGCATAGAGGAAGGTGGCTCTTCTTGAAGAGCTCCATGATCTCAGAGCTAAAGTACAACACAGTGTGCTGCCTGTATTTGCTGTAGAGGAAATGCTTTTTATTTCCTTTCTAATCATGCTTTCAGAAATGCAAAATATCATTCTTTTTTTTTAATGTCTTACACTCGATGTTCTGCTTTTCTCAGAAAAAAAACAGTTTAGAACTTGGGGGCTGTAAAAGCGGAGTAGTAGGATTTGGTTTATGCTTACTGGCCAAAGTTTTAATCTTAAATACAGAAAATGAATAGACTTGCAAAGGTTTAATCAGTCTGGAAGTGTATCAAACTGAGCAGTTGTGTTCCGTACCATATTTTCCCTCCTTGAATACCTTCAAGTTATGGCAGCAACAGAATGGTAAGAAATGAATGGCTCAGAGAAAGAGAGAAAAAGGTCAGAGAAGATGCTTAAAAGATCAGAATAACTGAGGTAGAAAGGTTGTATCTTATGTGTCAGGGTTTGTTTGTCTTTTTTGGACAATTACTTTTAGAAAAAAAGTTTTTTTTTTTTTTTTTTTTTTTTTTTTTTTATGTCGGTTCTACTAATTGGCACTTTGCTTTTTATGGTGTTCATCTCTTTAAATGCAGAACATCAGAAGGAAAATCCCCAGCCTTCTAGATGCGCGAGAGATCTGCTGGGGTTGTTAGACCAATGCTAACTCTTGCCCTGTGTTTATGTTTGCCTGCATAACAGCTGTATTTATTGGGCTAGGAATGGCTCTATATTTTATCTTCTACTGCTATGTAAAGCTATTTTTAGAAATGTAGTACCATATATCAGAGTAGACATTTCTTTGGTGTGGTGTTTTTATTTATTTATTTATTTGCTCTTGTTTTGTGTTGCTTCTCCTAGACAATTGCTCACCCATGCAATATGAAATCAGTTGAAAATTGCTCTATAGGAGGGGGGCTGAGAAAGACGCAGGTAAACATTAGTGAGCTTTCTCTCTCAGAGATGAAAACATTTCTTAGAAGCAAATTTTAAAGCTTTCACCTTCTAACAAAAGTTTTCATTTTGAAAGTTTTCATTTTTCTGAAAATCCTTTTTTCTGTTCTGTTCTTTTCTCTTGCTTTGCATTTATATATGCCACTAATTAACTGAGTATGACTGTTGGTTGTTTGCGTGGGTAAAAATGGCAGTGTGTGTGTTTGTTGGGAGGAGGGAACTGTATTTACATTTTCTTTAAAAGGTTTTGGTATCTGTTTCAGAAAGAGAGGAAGGGGCAAGGCACTTAAACTGAGCCTGCTGAGAGGAGTTCAGCTTTGTATGCTGTGAACTTTCGGGCTGCTTTGTTACCAGTTTGGCGCTCTTCAGGGAGACAGACTGGAGTTTTAACAGTTCAAACTAAAGGCTTTTGTGGTTCTAGAAAAAGTTAAAGTAAATTACAGTATCTTTTGGATTTGCTAGATAGTTTTAATGGACAGGATTTTGTTTTGATTTATTGCTTATTTCAGCTTTTACTAATCAAAGGATGTCTTTCCATTCTTCCCATTCTTGCAGGGTGATTATGGTATGCAGGTAGTTTGTCTTCGGTTCCTAATACTTTTACTTAGGATTAACCAAACCTTGAAACTAAAAGTTGTTCTAGCAGACAGATTGATTCAGGAAAAGGTGGCTTTCACAGTCATTAAAACACAGTTGTTCAGTGTTGGTTGTATTTGGGATGGGATTAAATTTTTCTAATGGCACCATTCGCTGAGTGTATCGGTAAAGCTTAGATGAGAGCAAATGTACTGCTCTCTAATGTCTGTTTTGATGAGGGGAAAAAAAAAAAGATTTGTGTATTAAACGTTGGAGTGTTTTTCATTGGGCAGAGATTTTTCCACCTCATTGGTTTTGGAAATGAAACTTTGGGACTGAGTGAACGACCTCTAGGAAATTGTTACAGTTAGGTGTGCATTGCATGGCCATTTTGTGCTTCCAGTTTTAATGCTTGTACTAATTACGAATCATCAAGATCTGCCATCTGTGCAAAAAATATTAGGTAAAGATGCAATCTTGGTCCCAGCACGTAGTAGAGCTGTGAAAGGAGGAGGGATAGTATGAGATTGTTTTCCCTTCAGCTTGAGTGCTTAATATGAAATGAATCACTATCAGTTTTCTACTGGTACTAATTGTAGACAGGGATCAATGTGCTCGTACTTCAATACTTAAAATAATATTTGAATGCTGTTGTTGCAGTTTTTCGGTTTTAGTAATTTCCATGAAAGTGAAGAGTAGCAGGAAGAAAAATCTTAAAAAGATGTGTGAAAGCATTCAGCTGGCAATGGACTATTTGAACTTAGCATAAAGATCTATCTGGTAATGATTATGTTTCCAAAACGGGCTTATAACTCATTTAAAGGAAGAAAAACTAGTTTTTCTGGAATAGGCATAAACTAAGAATGATGTATTTATGAAGGCATCGTTATAAAATCTTTCTTCCTTTGTTTTAAATTAAATTTCTCTTCAGAACACATCAGATAGCTTTTCACTGGAGTGAATTGGTGTGGATCTTGGGAGATTTCGAGGTAAAAATTTAGTTTCAGTGAAGATGGCTTTCATGGAATGCTGTTTGGAGCAAAGACGCCGAATGGGTAAAGGAATCAATGCTAGGGCACAAGGTACTGGACACTGAAAGGCAAACTGCACTTCAGTGCACATCTGATGTGTTAGGGTGGCCAGAGATGGAATTAACCTGTGTCCTGTTGGCTTCTGCTGTTGCGCTTCCCTTGGTGTTCAGTGTGTGTATGTGTTCAGATGATGTGTATATGTTGTGTGATTCTGTATTCTTCATCAGTTCAAGTAGTTGCCGTTCGCTTACCTCACATCAGTGTGTGAAATGAGCTATTTGTGTTCAAAATCTGTATTTATTTATATAGTGAAAAATAAGTAATACTTAACGTATTTCTTAAGGAGCAGTTGTTTTGGCCCTGTTCTGCCCTTATAACAGACCGAGACCACTGGCTCGTGAGGAGGGAAGGTATCTGGCAGCTGCCCATGCCCTGGCAGAGTCCTGGTGTTCCTGGCTAGGCTCTTGGTGGCCTGCCGAATCCCTCCAATGAACCAAGGCATAGGATGTTGAGAACAGAGTTGCCACAGTTTACGAGTTCTCTGTCTCTCTTCAGACACTATAAGCTTGTCCTCTGCAGCGATCTACACGTGCCGTATAGGCTCTCAAGAACGTGACACTAAGCCTGAACATGAGAGCGCTCCTGCTGCGATGTGAGCGCTGATGGTCATCCCGCCCTTCCCTCTGCCTTTTCTTGCAAGGCTGCCACCAAGATGCAGAGGCACAGACCTCAGGGACTTGCTTGCTTGCTCAGGAAGGCAGGAATATTTTTATTTTTATTTGCTTGCAATGCTGTTAGTGATTTCACAATCATTTTCCATTGTTTTCCTTCCCTGTTTGCTGCCCAAGCTCCTGGAATCCCTTCCAGGTTTGACGCTGTTACCCAGTAAGCTCAGTCAACGAGGCCTAAGGTGGGTTAGCGAAGTCAGTCTCCCTACAGCAGATTAAGATTACTGTGACCTGCAGCAGTTTATTCCTGTTTTCTACCAGTTTACTTTGCAGTAGTAGTTATAAGAAAAGGAAATACATGACTGCTGCTCTTCTAGCTTATTTACGTATAAATTGCTGGTGAATAACTGCAGCTGCCTCCTCAGAGTGCTGAGTGTTCAGAGAGCCCCTCAACATACTGAGTTTCCTTGAGCAAAACACTTACACGAGGCAAAGGTCCTGGGAGAGAGAAGGACATGACTGCACGATGCAAGATACTGCTGACATTCGTGTTGTGCAGCCGGCTGGTAGCAGTTGTTGGCCTTGTTTTTGTAATCGTGTGTCCAGCAGGCTCAAAATTCGCTTCTGTGGGTAGGCCCTTCTGTGGCCTCAGCAGCCTTTGGTGCTGGGGCAGAGCGCTGCTGGAGTAGGGAAGGACCTTTTTGTGGTGTGAAACCCGGCTTCTGTCAAGATGCAAGTTTGAATTTTTTTTTTTGTCATTTCCTGTTTTCACTTGAATTCTTCAGGAAACATTGGCAGCATGACAAAATATATTAATGTTACGTTGTCAACTGACTTGAGCAGTAGCACCGGGGAGGTGTTGGTGTTGCCCAGCTGCTCTGCACCTCGGCGTGCTGGTGCAGAAATCCAGCTGAGCTCTTCTCGGTTTGTCTCGTGCAGTGCCCAGAAATTAGAAATAAAGAAGGATTCCCCACAGTGTGGGTAAGTGGAGAGGAGCACGGAGAACAGGCTGACTGGGTTTCATGTTAATATTCTTATCTAACAATTTATCCCCATTCTTTTTATTGCTGCTATCTAATTAGTTACTCTTGTAGATATCTGTATGCACAACGTGGTTGTTGCTATTGTACATACTTTTTTTCTCCTTTCTGTTTCCTAAGTGTAGGAAAATACGTATGAATGCTTAGATTATTGTAGTTGGTTCTGCATGCTGAACTCTGTTGTTTTCCTCACTGTTATCTCCACTTCTCCCTCCTTTTTTCAAAACTTCTCTGTCTTCCCATTCCTTGTTCCCATCAACTCTCAGACTGCTGTCATTAACGTGCCGTAGGGTTAAAAAAGAAATAATTTAAAATATCTAAATCCTATTAGGTCTTGAGTGGGTATAGAGCTTTAGATATTACTGGCATTTTAAAGGACATTGTGAACCTTCGAGGAGGTGGGCCTGCAGAGCTGATGGCATTGGTGCAGGAATGACAACGGCTGGCAGGAGGATGTGAATGTTCTTGTGTACGCGGTCGTTGTGTACGTCCTCAGTGAAAGAAATGTGCACAAACTAACCGCTCAGACCCCTGCTAGCAGGGAGCATAAGAGGCCACAGTGTGGAACGGAGAGTGGAGGTGTGTAGTTTTGAATGGGTGTGGAGAAAGGTGAGGTGGTTTTGGTATACAACAAATTTCATGGGACAGTGGACAAACAAATGTACCAGATGCCTTAGAAGTAAGAGGGAGCACAAAAGGCCTTCTATTTATGTACCCTGTGTCTGTTTCCTTGAAACATACCCAGAAGAAAAACTTCTCTATAGCTTATAGCCTGACATCTTTCACATCTCCAAGCTTCTGTCCTGGTGTACCAAGAAGAGACTGAGCACAGAACCGGACGGCGCGATCTGCTTTGGGCTAAGAGCAGTTCAGTAGTAACTTCAGACGCAGTTTGTGAGCGGGTTGACTGACTGAAGTTTGCTCTCGTGCAGCTTTGTCCCTCTTCTGCTGCAGTCTTTCAGCAGAACGAGTGCTCACCTGACCCCGTGGGTGAGCTGGTGTAGAGATGTCTAGGGAAGAAAACAGGTAACTTTTTCCCTGAGTATGTTTGTAAGAAACTTTAATTCCATTTGTCTTACAAGTTTTGGAAATAGTACCAGTTACAGTACCAGGACTGTTACAGTAGCAGTTGTGTGGAATCAGTACTGCTCTTGCTCTCCCCGGCATCTTTTTAGACTTCCCATAGAGTTATTGCTACTGCCTCGTTCATGAAATCCAGTCATCTTGCTTGCTAATGTTTTGTGGCTGTGGACTGCTTCTAGAAAATATCAGTAGGATGTGACAAAAATCTGTAGGTGGTAAGAACACACTGGAGAAGTGTGCTTTTTAGAGATGATGGGAAAATCTTGTATACGCAGTCTTTTGGGAAAGAAGATTACTTTTAGGCCAGAGAATGGCACCAGAACTATGCCGTTCCTTTCTGTATGATGGTGTTTCACTGAAATTTGAAACAGAAACCTGATATAATTCCTCCCACGAATATTTTTAGCAGTATTACATGCGGTGGATTTGTTACACAAATTGAGAGATGTAGAGAATGAGGTAGGTAGCGGTTTACTAAAGAGGGAGAATGGATTTTGTTTTTTTTCCTTCTCGCTTCTGCTGCAGTCTGCATGCAGTGGTAGGTGTTTCACATGAACCAGACCCTTTTCTGCAAGGGTGTCGGTTATGTTTCCTTTCTAGGTACCAGTCACAGCTGGGTGTAGGTCTGTAGCAATGTCGAGTGCTTACCAACCCAGCTCAGGCTTTTTGTAGCTGTGCTTTGAGTGCAAACGCTCTGAAATTCAAACTTTATACCTCTGGGCATCCCAGAATGGACACTTAACACCAGTGGAGGTGTTTGCCATGAATTCTCTTACTTCAGCTCTTCAGCTGTAGCAAACAGCCTTTTTTCTCTGACCAAGGTGTGTGTCTGTTTGGGGTGGAGGGAACGCACGGTCTCTAGCATGGGTGCTGCAGAAAAGGGCCTGAAATGAATCGGTGGGTTCGAATCAGCACTAAAGGAGACTTGACTAGCTGCTGCTAGGCGCTCATAAAGGCGTGTTTGGTGCTCCGCACTGAGCTGGCGGTGGCTTTAGGAAACAACAGAGGTCTTTCAGTGTAGGCTTTACTGTGCCATAAGGGGATGGAATTAAGGTTGCTTGAAGACCTTTATTTTGGTATTTCCTGGCTGACTTGATTTTTGATTTAGCAGCTTTAATATGACCTTCTTTCCCTTTCATAGAGGTGCTCAGAAATACAGTGATGGTGCACAAGGCCTAAGATTAAAGCTGGCATTAATCTACTAATGTGGCAAAAGTACACTGGGTAGTTCTGAATATCAGTTTCTCAGATGTTTACAGAGGGGTGAGTTTTTGGTGGCTTAATAAGCTACCAAGCTTATTCCCATTATTGCTATTATTATTACTATTACTGAAAGCTTGGTAATGAGTCTGACTACTTTGAAATTTGGCAAGGATTACGTTGCAAATTTCAGAACTGTTTCTTACTTTGCTTAGTTTTGAATAAGATGCATTTGGAATATGATTTGGAGTTCAAATCGTACTGGAGTTGTAAGAGCTGGGAAAAAAAATACCTTTATCATTATCCCTGAGTTTGCAAAATAGTACTGGGTACGCATTTAGCAGCGTGCAGGGGTGTGTTCATGTCTCTGCACTTGGAGATGCTTCTGCTGAAATGTCACTGAGCGTAGTGCGTGTTGCTACTCTTTTCAAAACAAACAAACCACAAAAACAGAAAGGAGGGCCCAAGCCAGCCCCCCAAAGTCTCTGATAAAAACAGATTTTCTTCTTTTTTTTTTTTTAATGTTTATTCTGATTTCTGTTGGGCCTCTTTTTCTTTCTTAAAATATACAATGTGCTGATGCTTGCATGCCATATCTTGCACACAGGACTATTCTTTTGGCCTGCAGCTATCATTTAACTACCTTCAGGCATCAAGTGTCTAAATTAAGATGATGGTAAACTGCTGCTTTGACACCAGAGATGCAATGAGACTGGAATTGCACATATATGCCCGATGACCTGCCCATGTACAGAAAAGCAAATGCTTTCAAGACTTTGGCTAACTTTGCAGATGTGGGTCAACTGTATCATGTGTGTTTTAATTTTCCCTCACTCTCCTAATTTTCTTGTTTCTTAAGACTGCATCAATGGAGCACATTCAGGGAGCTTGGAAGACTATCAGTAACGGTTTTGGATTCAAGGATTCTGTCTTTGATGGCCCAAACTGTATTTCGCCGACTATCGTCCAGCAGTTTGGTTATCAACGCCGAGCATCTGATGATGGCAAAATATCAGATACTTCTAAAACTAGTAATACCATTCGGGTTTTCTTGCCCAACAAGCAACGCACAGTGGTAAGTCTGTGTTACTTTTATGTAAGAAACGTAGTACTGTTCCCATTGCCAATACTGTGACGTGTATTTGGCAGTAGAAATACCAAGCTTCACAAAAAGGTCTTTCTGTGTTTAAATACATTGTCATCAGTTTTCTAATTCTAGAGGACACATTTTGAAAACAGTATGGCTGTATTTTGAGCACCAGTGTTTCTCTGTCTCTGTGCTGTATTTCTTGAATGTATGTGAGCAAGACATGTTGATTAAATATTTAACAGTTAAAGAAAACACTTGGCTGATGTAAACAATTACGCCTGTGTGAAGTAAATTGTAGTCATTTCTGTCACCATTTTCTTTCCCTTAAATGTCCACAGTGAAGTGTGGTAGATAAAGCTGAAGTAGAACTTTTTCAGGAAACCCTGCTCTGAAATTTTCTAGAGCTGAGAGTACCAGTAATAAATACAATCTTAAGCAAAGTTTCCTGAAGTTTGAATTAAGTTTTTTTTCTATATTTAAGGTAATTCCATTTGTCTGCATTTCTATTGCTTTTATAGGCTGCCTACATGTGTAAGTGCTGTCTAAAATTGTTTCACAGAAACATAACATTTTAGTAAGAAATTAAAATGTTATAAAATGGCTTCAAAACTTCCTTTGCTTAAGTATGAAGGAGCAGAAGACATCCTAGCCCCACAGGTTGGCTTAATGTTCAGGGAATTAAATCGGAGGGCACAGCAGTCTGTTGTTAAATAAATCACGTATGTTTGTTGTTTATTTATTTATTAACTTTAAAGTGAACAGTTGTACATTTTTACTGGAACTTCCAGGGAAAAGGAGAGGAGGGGAAAAAAAATATTAAAAAAAAAAATTAAACTAATTGTGCCATCATTCACTACAGTTTTTTTCCTTTGGTCACAGGTAAATGTGCGAAATGGGATGACCTTACACGATTGTCTTATGAAGGCACTTAAAGTAAGAGGTCTGCAGCCAGAATGCTGTGCAGTTTTTCGTCTTGTTTCTGAACCAAAAGGGTAAGAGTCCATAATGTTATAAGTGAAACTGTCAGCTAGATTATTTTAAAATCTTGTTTCTAGAATAGCAATAATGCTTAATTTCCCGGTTTTACTAATTTATTTTAAAAGTGCAGTTTGGTTGTGAACACTTCCATGTTGATTTCTTACCTTACTCTTTTTTCTCTAGGGCAAAACCTTACGCTTTCTGGGTATTAAAAAGTTTGGCTTTGTTTTATAGCTAAGTATTAAATGTGTTCAAAATTGAGGGGTACGCTCAAGTTGCTGGTATCATTTTGCAAAGATTTTTGCCATGCTCTCGTGGAAGTGATGTGATATGACTTCATATCTGAGGTGCAGTTCTCGTGTGCATTTGTAGTTTGTAAACTTCAGTGCTAGAAATTCTTGGCCAACTTAAATGAAGATCTCCTCTGTGTGCTCAATTTTAAGACTCTGCATTCCTCTACAAATTTTCAGTATTTGGATTTAAATCTCACTTCAGGTATTCCTTATTTTTTGTAGGACCGGGGATGCTGCTATTAAATACCAAATGATTCTTTTACAAGCTGAGGGAGTGAAGGTATCTCATGGAGTTAATACATTTAACTTCACACCTCGAAAGGCGTGGGCTTAATGCTCTTTTAAGCCTCAGTCATGAGGCAGTCATTTGTGGGTTTATGTCTCTATGTAACTGAGTCCATTTTGAGGTCACAAGTAACTTCAGTGCTGAAGCACATAATACAGCTTTCATGTCATTAAGTCACAATTCATAATTTCTTTTGTTTTGTTTATAAGGGTATTTCTGCGACTTCATTATAGCTTTTAGGCGTCTTAGTTCAAATATTTTTTATATCTAAATGACTTACTTGTTAAAAACAGACATAAAAAGAGTTGAATTCGCTATGGCTTCAAAGTTGCTTCTAATTTTTTTATGTTAAAGAAGTGAAATACAGCCTACTATAAGAAATTAGCTGCGCTTTTTTGTATTTGCTTTCAGTTTACTCAAGAAAGCTTGCAAAACATAGATCGTTGAGACATAACTTCTTATCTCCTAAATAAATTTGTCCTACCCACTTTTTCTTTCAGTAAAAAAGTGCGTCTGGATTGGAATACTGATGCAGCCTCCTTGATTGGTGAGGAATTACAAGTGGACTTTCTTGATCATGTTCCACTCACTACACACAACTTTGTAAGTATTTCCTTTTATGTATTTTGATATAAATTGTACCAGTTTAATTACACATTTAGTCAAAGAGTGTTTTAGGCATTAGGTGCCTTTTGGCTCTCTAAGCAGGGGGAAATTTCAGAAGTGATGATTTGAATCCTCCCCCCACTTCCCCTGAAATGAATTTGCTAAATACCAATTGATGATGGAGTGTCAGCATCTTACTTACAGTTAGTGATTCACAGGTATCTGAGACTTTAAAAGCTTGCGTTACACATTCATCAATGGTCAGATGATTGCTGTTTTTATTACTTGGGCTTATATTAAAAAGTTTCTGTAACTGTTGTATTACAAATATCACGTCTTTAGAGCCCCAAATTGGGAAATGACTTGCATTTCATTCTCTTCTGTCTAATCTGTTTTTTTTTTAAAAAAAGGCTCAGCAGTCTTGTGGATCTATTGGCAATTGCACTGAATTTACAGGGGTGCTGTTAATTCTGCAAGGTCATGGAGCTGCTCTGTGAGCTAATGCTGCTTAGAAATTTGACAGTCTCTCTTTTGGGAGATGGATCACAGAATAGTTTAGGTTGGAAGAGACCTCCAAGATCACCGAGTCCAACCTCTGACCTAATGCTAACAAGTCCTCCACTAAACCGTATCGCTAAACTCTGTATCTAGACGTCTTTTGAAGACCTCCAGGGATGGTGACTCCACCACTTCCCTGGGCAGCCTATTCCAGTGCCTAACAACCCTTTCAGTAAAGAAGTTCTTCCTAATATCCAACCTAAACCTCCCCTGGTGCAACTCTAGCCCATTCCCCCTCGTCCTGTCACCAGGCACGTGGGAGAGTAGACCAACCCCCACCGCACTACAGCTTCCTTACAGGTGCCTGTGGAGTGCAATAAGGTCACCCCTCAGCATCCTCTTCTCCAGGTCGAACAATCCCAGCTCCCTCGGCCGCTCCTCATAAGGTTTGTTTAATACAGAGCAAATGAACAGAGCTAATAAATGATCTGATCCTCTTTCAGTTTTGATGATACTTTGTAGGCAAAACAACAAAAACAGCAACAAAAAACAGTTCCCACCTCATCCAACTCTGAGTACAAAATGGTGATTTTAAATGTTTGAACGCTTTGTGTTTTTTTTTTTTGATTAGATAATGCCCAAAATGTTTGTAAACTTTCCAGGTTCCCAACCAGACTGGAAATACATGCAAAAATGCTCAGATGTTATTCAAAGTTCAGTAACATTTTTTAGGGCACTGATAATGTTTTATCCTTGTTCTTATTTATGTCAAGCTTGAAAGATTTTCATCTTAGTTAATGAAGAGAAGCTAGTATTTGCATTAATCGTTCATTGTGTTTTCTAGGCTCGGAAGACATTTCTAAAGCTTGCTTTCTGTGACATCTGCCAGAAGTTCCTCCTAAATGGGTTTCGGTGTCAGACATGCGGTTATAAATTCCATGAACACTGCAGCACTAAAGTTCCGACCATGTGTGTCGACTGGAGCAATATCAGGCAACTCTTGTAAGGACTGTTCCTTTTTAATAGCAATGGTAACTCTGTGACAGACGAGTGCTTTTTTTAAAAAATCTTTTATTATAGAGATGAATTCAGGTCTTTGGGAAGTGTAATCACTTTCATTGAGTTCCAGACTGTGTGTATTGATTTCATAAAACAGCCAGTAATGACTGTCTGTTCCCAGGTGAAGAAGGCCATTTATATGCATTTTGTTATTGCTGTAAATTTAGATAATTCTGGGACAAGCAAACGAAGTTCCTGAATGAACAGGCAGGTACTATAATGCCCTTTTGATTCAGCATGGGAAGGCATCCTAATTCCTCTTGCATAATACTTGTGTTGGAAGAAAAGAAATCGTGATTCAGTTGGTTTTTAGCTGTTGGAAACATGAGTGTTTCAGGACTGCCAGTGCCTTTCACACCCTATTGAAAATGAATGGAACAGTGAGAAAAGTGATGAAGGGTAATAGTTGAGTAGTACCAGTTAGAAAAAATTGAAGATCATCATGTCAGAAGTTCTTTTATCCAAAAGTATTAAAATCTATAAATGGCTTTGTGTCTTGATTAGTGATTGCATATTTTAAAACAACTGGTCAAACAGGTATGCATTTTCTTATACTGATTAGCAATTGGAATTTAGGATGATTGTGACTGCCTGGGTTTAATAAAGAATTTGGCTTCAAATACCCTGTCAGGAAAGTCTGAAGTCTTGCAGATTTGTATCTGAATTTTAATAAGAACACATGAAAGTCTGATGGGAGTCTGACATACTTTTTAGTCATATCATACAGAAGGAAAACTTGATGTAAAGACAGGGACATGTTCATGAAGTTAATTATGCTGAAAAGAAACAGCCCTTTAAATTCTCAGTTTTAAAGAGCATTGTACAGGAGGTAGTGTAGCAGTTGAATTTGTAATTGTTTTTGTTGATATTTCAGATTGTTCCCAAATTCAAATATCAGTGACAGTGGTGTCCCTGCACTACCTCCCTTGACAATGAGACGGATGCGGGAGTCTGTCTCCCGGATACCTGTTAGGTAAGCTAGTATTTCCTGTCATTTCTGTTTTGGGAAATACAGTTGTTTAAAAACAAAATAAAACAACAACAACAAAAAAGAAACACCCCCAACTACTTGAAAATAGAACAGTCACATAGAAGGTTGGGATAAATGTGCAAGGCAACACCACTTTGTCCTAGATGATATGTAATGTCCTTCCTTGTTCTTAGATGCAAGCAAAGCATTGATTGGGAATTTGTATTTTGAATATTTAGTTGTAAGATTTTAAGTGAGGATATTAAAAGGCTTGTGGAGACATTTGTTTTCCTGCCTAAGAAAATTTGAGGATCCCTTTGGTTTTGTGTGAATTAAATCTATTTCATCTGAGCAGGTAGTATACATGTAAGGGTTAACTCACTTATTATATGTGACTCAAACGTGTAAAATAAAATAAAGTCCTGACGTTATGACCGTTAATAAGGGATTAAAAAGAGAACAGTGGAAGCAGAAAATACTGTTCTGTTAAAGAAAGTTCCGAGACCTAGCAAAACTGTTCCTGTAGTTCTAAATGCTGGAATAAAATTTATTTTCTTCCAAAGGGGCCTGTCTTCTGATCCTCATTTGTGCCTGTATTCTTTTCCTCTAAATTCTAGAGCCTGAAGAGGGCAGGCCATCTTTTGTTTTTTCGACATCCCTTTGAAAAAATCTTGACCTATTCAGGAATGAGACACAGAGCACATAGCTGACTTGCAAATGGTTCCGTTTATTTATTTTAGCTGGAACTACATCAGTAATTGATTTTATGTTGTCTTTGCTGTCTTATTCTATTTCCAGTGTTACTGAACAATGACTTATTAACTATACTTTCTTTTTGAAGGTTGTTTTTGGTTAAGCTACCTGTGTGATTTGTAATAAATAGGGTTTGATTGACATTAGCTGTGATTTACAACTCTTTGTTAAACTGGATATTACTGTTGGCCTCTTTTTAACTGGTACTGGGTTTCATGACTTCCTTGCTGGCTGTTCTGTATGAACAGTTGAACAGTCTTCCAAACTTAAAAGTGTAGAGCTTAGCAGTAAAAAGTAAGCTGTTCATTTAATAAGCTTGAAATGAGTGGTTTGTTTAAATTTAACAGGTCTGAATTAATCCAACAGAGTCAGTAATTTATCAGTATTTTAAATGTGATTTGATCGGGATTGAGGTGAACCGTGGCCAATTTTATAATGGCAGAAGTACACTTAGAAGTACACACCAGATCAATACGGCAAGAGTTTTGTTCTTATTTTCTAAGCTAAAGTGAAAGTAATTCAGCTGACCAAATACTTTAGTTAGCACGTTAGTCCCAACTTTTCCTGTGTTTGAAATCCTGTGTATGTTGTTGCTTTTGGACAGGCTACACTGAACAGTATTTCTCAACTGCTAGACGGGGTGAAAAATAACCTTAACCACTTTCTCTCTCTTTTCTTCCCAGTTCCCAGCACAGGTATTCTACACCTCATGCCTTTACGTTCAACCCATCAAATCCTTCCAACGAGGGCTCCCTCTCCCAGAGACAGCGATCTACATCCACCCCAAATGTCCATATGGTTAGCACTACAATGCCTGTAGACAGCCGGATAATTGAGGTAATATTGAGAGGGATAGAATAACACCCAGTTAAACATGAACTGTAAATTGTGACTGACTATCTAATAGTCCAGGTTGTCCTGTCCAGTCCAAAAACACTTTTTTCTTTGCTTCTGTCATTTGTGTACAGTTTCCCTTGTGGGCTGTGATGAAGGATATAGGTGATAATTGCCTAGAAAGTTGACAGCTCATTCTTGCAGTCTTTACTAAAATTCTAGGTAGATTTTGGTGTCTGTAAAGACATCGGGGAGCAATCAAGTTTCACAGATCTGAAAACAAGCTCTGTTTTTCTGAAGAAGTATGAGTTAATGGGCACATTTTTAAATGTTCTTAGAGACTTATAAATCTGGATTTTTGGGGGGCTAATGTTTGTTTTAAGTCAGACTGGAGGTGTAAGTCTAGATATTAGAGTTCTCAGAGTCTGAATCCTGTAGTCAAAGCTTACTGACAGTATGTTGTGTGTTACACCCATGTGTAACACACATGGGGATTCCGGGCTCGTGTGTTAAAACCACCTGTACCTTGAGAATACTTCTGCTGTTACTTGATTACAAGAATCCTTTTTTTTTTTTCCTTCTCCTACCTTAGAGCCTTAGACTGGCAACATTGAGAGAGAATTCTTTGAAGTGAAGCCTAAAGAGTTCTTTTTTTTCCCTTAATATTATTATTTTTAATTATTATTTGTTTGTGCAAGGGAGTGGTTTGCAGGAAAGGCTTGCAGAAAGTGATGAACTGCAGAACTTCAGAAAACACGCTGTGTTTTTTTTTCCCCTCTGGTGTAGTTTATAAACTCCTTAGGCCAAACCAAATGCTTTGACTACTGAGTTTACTTGCATATTTCTTCAGCTGGTAGCTTGTAGGCTTCTTTGAAATATGAAGGCTTTCTTCAATCTGCCAGTGAAGTCCTCTGGATCGTTGGTGGAAGTGAAGCAAAGTGCACTGCAGCCCCATGAAGATTTTCTGGTTAGAAGCTTTGTGCCAGCTGGGTTTCATGGGGAAGATACCATTCCCTACAGGCTTGCAGCTTGCTCTATTTTTTTTTTTTTAACTGCTTTAGAAGCCTGACCTACTGTCTTTTATGGCACACACAAAAAAATGAAGCAATCCAGAAAGAGAATATAAATTATGAAACATGGTAATGTAATGAGTCTTTGAGGAGACATTGCTTTTTTGTCCTTTATGCATGGCAGTAAAGAAGGAAATGATTTCTGTTCTGCCTCTTCCTAATAGGGTAGAGGACTGAATAAAAAAGAAAGAAAGAAAGAAAGATAGTAAATACCTTTAGGTATGCTATGGGAAAGGCCACCCTAACGAAGGGTTTTACCAGAGGTTGAATAATAGGATTTTTTTTGGCTTGAAGAGGAATAATTACTTAAAAGTTTCATTGCACTTAATTATCATATATCAAACAACTTAGGACACATTTTCTTTCATTTATCCTAACATTTTCATTACTTTTTTTTTATACTTCCTCTGTTCTGTTCTTTTATCTCTTACTGTGTTGGCCTAGAATAACAGCCTGAATGCTTCTCCCAGTTCCTGGTGCAGACGATTTTGTTTGAGGGGAAGAGTAGGTATTTTCTTGGTGCCTTTTGTTTTCTTGTGATTAACAGGATTGCTATAACTTGTAAGCCGTGGCAGTGTCCACATGAAGTGTTTAATCTGGAGTTGATTTAATGAGAGTCTTTGTAGCATGTTCATACTTAAATACAGAGGACAACAATTGAAAAAGGCAAATTGATGGAAGAGCTTCATTTTTAGTTAGATGGATGAAGCCATATTACTGTGGTATTTGTTATAAACTTGAATAGGCTTGGATTAGAGATGCATTTGATCACGCAGATTTTTAAGTCTAAAACCTTCTCAAATACATTTGTTGTGTGGCTGTTTTCCTCTGGAAACTATTTTGTTGAACTTAGCTGTACAAAAGCCTAGATTAGGAACATGGTGTACTTCACATCAAAGCAAAGGTGACAGGCTACAGCACTGGTGCATGGTGTTTTTGTGCTATAAGAAAAACTCTGGAGAACACTTTTGGCTTGTTTGCTATAGAATTCATAAACAAAAAGCATTATTCAAATCAGGACTGAAGTTCAACAAAAATACCTTTCTTCTCGGATAAGAACTACTTATACGTGACGATGAGAGCAATTGAAAATTATTTAATGATTCTTTGCCAGCTTGGAAGAAATTATGTTCTCAGGCTGATGTAGAAAAACACCCCTTGTAATTAATGCAGGTTCCTGAAAATAACTTTATGTCCTCAAAATGGACAAAGGTAGTAATTTGCAAAAATTCTTCTCTTGGTAGTTTATACAGATTTTAATTCACTCAGGCATAGAGTAGAGGAGTTCTGCAAGAATACACTGTTTAGAATTCAAGCCTGGGAGAATACAGCTAACTAGCTAGAATGATGCATTTCATGAATGAGTCTTTACTAAGAATAATTTGGGCTAATTTGAAAACTCTGTGGTGGAATATCGGCTTGTTCTGTCCTCCTGTGAAGTCTTACATTTGTTATTCTACTAATTAGTTAGAAAGTTTGAATTGACTTCTATTAACTTTTACAGTGTTTAACATTTCTGTAGTGCATGTTCTTGCTTTGTACTTATACAGTACCTGGATATTTTACCTTTCCTGTATGTTCTTTGGGATAATACATAGCAGGTGAGAAAAGTTGTGAAGTCATGTTTGTCAGAGCTTAGTTTATCTTGTGCATGGCTGTAGAGTTGTGTTGTAAAGTGCCTGTGGCATGAGGTGAGAGTTGTCATACTGTACCAACTAGTCAACTGTGTAAGAACATGCTTTTCAAATATCATCAAACTTTAATCTGTTTTGAAAAGGAGCTGTTTTTGTTTTAGAGCACAAGATGTAGCTTATTATGTGTTGAAATATCTCTGCCATACTATTTCAAAATGTGTATTGACCTGAAATGTTTTAGAGGCTTTTTGAAGTTTCCTACGTATAATCCAAAACCTTTTTGAAAAATTCTCCCCTGGAGATACAGGACTCTGACAGGAGCTATGTTCAGATCTGAAATGCAAGCATGTACAGCAACAGAGTGCTGGGAATGCAGAAAGTATTTCTGGTGTTTATTCTTGTTCGATTGGTGTTTATTCTGGTGTTTTCTGGTGTTTATTCTTTCTCCTGCCCTTTTTTTTTGGTATTGATACCTTTTAATATGCTGTGAATATTTTTAATGTGTTGTAAGAATTTACAAAGTGCATGTTTCATAGCAAATAGGGTTCTTATAACTAGAAAATAACTAAGCTGTCATCTTTTGGTTAATATTGTTTGATACTTGATCAAAACAATCAAGAAGTATTTCAACACAACTACTCGTGCTTGTTTCTTTGTATGCTGTTGTGTACTTACTAACTCTTTTGATCTGTCTTCTCTGTTTTAGGATGCAATTCGAAGCCATAGTGAATCAGGTATGGTTTCAATAATAATAATAATAATAAAAGTGTCGTATTTTCTGTTTATTTTATGGTTCATAACTATTTTATTCTATTTTTATATTTAAGCTTCACCCTCTGCTCTGTCTGGAAGTCCTAACAATATGAGCCCAACTGGCTGGTCTCAGCCCAAAACCCCAGTCCCAGCCCAAAGAGAGAGAGCCCCTGGATCTAATACACAAGAAAAAAACAAAATTGTAAGTAATTTTTACCATTTTTAACATTTTAAATATGTAAAGGAGTTCTTCAATTTGAGTGTTGTGTTTTGTTTTTTTTTTTAAAGTATGTTTCTTAAATATTTCAGATGTCTTCAAATACTTGATTATTTAAACCCACAATTATTTGTTCCTCTTGAGGTCTCAGATCAAGGTTTAAGTTTTCAGTGCAGAAATTAAAGATAGTTTACTAAGCAGTTAAAGCCTTCCAAGAAGAATACATTTTGTATTTCTTCTATGAAAAAAAATAGTTTGGGAAATAAATGATATTCTGGAAAATAATTAAATGAATAAATAAAGAATGTGTAATTAATATCTTCTTTGGTTATCTATTTAAATTTTTATTTCATTTAGTGTTTTATTTCATTTAGTGTTGCTAGGTACCCCCCTCTGCCTATCTAAACAGAAAAACAGAAGTGCAAACTACCGAACAAAATGCTCAAGGCTTTAGAGCACCCTAATTTTGTGGGAATTAATTATTTAATTCTTGGTGCATATATTAGTATATATAATCTACTTGATTAAATAATTAACTAAAGCTATGCCTATTTTTGTTCCAGAGGCCTCGTGGACAAAGAGATTCCAGTTATTACTGGGAAATAGAAGCAAGTGAAGTCATGCTTTCTACAAGAATAGGGTCAGGTTCGTTTGGAACTGTTTACAAAGGCAAATGGCATGGTAAGTTCTTGTCTTCTCAAAATGTTGATACTGTAGAAGGACAGTAATCCAGAAAACAGTGAAACGGTTTTAATGGTGCTCTGTGCATATCTACCACCAAAGATCCTGGGTGAGAAATACTAGTTTCATAATTCTAACATTGGAAAAACTAAGACACAGATCAGACATCAAAATCTGAATCTAACAACTGCTATTTCCATGTCTGTTATATTGGATCCAACGTTACTTTCTTAAATACCATATTCTGAAATTTCACAGCAGGATGGAATTAAATTTACCTTTTTTCATTTGAATACCTCTGTGGTTTAATCTGCATAATTATAATCAAAGTGGCAGGGGAGGGAAATAACTATAAATTGCTTTCACTGTGGATTATTTCTAAGGAAAAAGATGGTTAATGTGAGAGTTCAAAATAAAAGGTTGCTGGAATACTTCAAAAAGAAGCACACTGCAGAACTACAGAACTAGGTTCCAAATTCAGGGCATCTGATATAAAAAGAAACAACACAAAGCCCTTGAAACATAGAAATCCGGGGGGGGAAGTTAAGTAAGATGTCACTAAACAAGGTTATAAATGTGAATTTCTGGCAAATACTTTTTTTTTACCAAAACATTTGCAACTATTTTTTGTGTATCAAGAACTTCATGTATTAAACAGGAGCTGTGTGGAGCTACAATTTACACATGACCTTCAGTTGTGTGCACAAAATGGCTCTGTAACTATCACCTAATTCAGTATAAGTAAGATTCGGTATCTTGTTTGAGGTAGCTGTACATAGTTCTCCTGTTTTCTGGGGAAAGACGATGTTAAATTACCAAAAAACGAGTCTGATTTTATGAATTAATGTCAGCAATGCAAAGTAACTGAAACCATTCTTTCCTGTTTGTTTGTTTTTTTTTTTTTTTTTTTTTTTTTTAATGTTGCTGACTTTCTGTTAAAGTGAAATTCTAGGACAGCATTTTTTTCTTGTTTGTTTTTGTTTGTTTTTGTAACTATCAGTTGCAGTGTGGTCTTGAAAGATTTAAAAGTGTATTTCTTGCAAGTCTTTTGCATTTAGAAATGGGGAGTTCACAGTGCACAAGTTAATGAAGTGCAGATTTTTTTTAGTAACCTATTCTAATAGTACAAATGCAGCAATAAAACTGTCTTGGTGAAGGAAATTAAGGCTGCAGATTGCTGCAAACTTAAATAGAAATTCTGGGTTAAGGTAGAGGTGTCAGCTTTCCTAACATGCTCAACCACGAAGGTCTGTTTGCACTGTACGTTTGGAGAGCACCTCAGGGCTGTTAAGAGGATGTATACAACTGTATGTAAACTGTATTAGGTTTCCACTAAGATTCCCTGACTTAGTCTTCCAAAATAATAATTAAATTTACCAATTTCATTGATATGATAGTGTCAAGGACAGTCTTGCTATGAGGAGTGCGTCTCTTGTTGAACAGGTATCTTGCACTTCCATATTTTTCCAGATTGTTCTGATGGTTAAGTACTAATTTTAATATTTGCACCACTTCTGTTACAGACCTCATTTGGATCCTGTAGTGTCCTGTAGCATGCTTCTAAATTTAAAAGGAGGAAAGAGAACCAAGGCAGTTTAAATGGGTTGGAAGACTACCTATCATAAACACTCATTTCCCCTTTGACCCTGGTAATCAGTTCTAGGTTTTTGGTGGCTGGGGGGTGGTGGAAGCTAATTGTCTTCAGATTGCTACTAAACAAACAAGTGCTATTGTGTATTTCTTTCCGTAGAGGAAACTGCTTGGGGAATACCAAGCAGCCTAAAAAAGTGTGGCACCTGCTTCAATAAAGACCAGTGTGAAACTAAAAACATCACTTAATTAGTGGAGCAAGGATCATAATGGAGGATATGTTGAAAAATAATATGAAAATACTTGATTTATAATCAGTGGATGCTGCATCCTTGTCTTGGCATATCCTAGCAACATACTACAAGTATTGACAGCCATCTGTTGGTCTTGCATTGTACGTGAGCGATATTTGCAGTAGGTACTGGGTACTTTAAGGGCTGGTTTTGGTAGACTGGTTGTTTTTCTACCAATTGTGTTTTACCCTTCTGGTGTGTAACCAGAGAGATCTCTTAAATTTTGGCAGAAAAATTGGTACTGAAAATGTGAGATGGTTCTCTTTAGGAAGATGCTGACGGATGAAATACGAAGTACATTGCATTTATGGAAGTTAAAGGAAGAAGATAAAATTTATACAGCAATGTGTTCAATACTTGCATGTCTTTCAGTAAATTGAAATTATTCAGTAACTACAGTGGAAGGTACTGCAGTTTCCATCAGGGTACTTTCTCTGAAACTTTCAAGTACCGGTCTGTGTATGCTTTTCATACTTTGCAATAATTTTTTTAATAGAGCTGTTAGTATTCCTAATGTCTTCAGCTGATCATTATGTTCTAGAGAATATAAAATTCTCTAAAATATTGTATGTTCCACGTATATCTTGGAAGAGAGACCATATTAAGAAAAGAAGGAGTTGATTGTGGTAGCAGAGAAATCTGTCATTCTAGAGACTTTTTTTGTAGCATAGGTGATGGTGCTGGAATGCAAAGTGGCAGCAGCCCCCAGACAGTGGGTTAAGCCTATTTGAGAAGAGAGCTGCTCTCAAATTTCTCTTTGCTTGTATGTGGGCTAAGAATAAGTTTCAGTTTTCCTAAGCCCCTTTTACCTTCTTGTGACAGTGTCAAGGCAAGTTTATCCCCCTCTTGAATTATAATCTGTCCATCCGTAGGTAATAAGATTTTGGTGTTTACATATGTCACCGACGAGTCGGTGGGTCTTGCTTTTAGTGGCTTTACTTTTGTTAGAGCAGTCAGCTTCATTGTACTACTGTACCTTTTTTGATCAGTTCAGTTCTACTGTTTTCTAGATGTACACTGTAAAGCTTTTTACATCTTCATTCTGTGGAAATAGTCCTTAAACAGATAGGACTGAGTCATCATGTATTCATTCCTTTCTGCATTACCCTTCAACAGACACCGAAATTTAAACCAAACATGTGCACTGACATCAATTCAGATGAATCTTTTAGGAAAAAAAATAATATATCAGCTTAAAGAACAGTAAGATATTTCACTTAGTCCCCGAATTGTTGCTGAAATCTTAAAATCAGTTATATTGTTCATAATTTTTCTGCTATTCCTGAACAGAACATTTATTCCTCCCATTCCTGAACCTTAGCAACATTTCAGTCTGGGAAATTTATGTACAAATCACAGAATGGTTTGGGTTGGAATGGTCCTTTTGAAGCCATCCAGTCCAGTGCCACTGCCCTGGGCAGGGACACCTGTCACTAGATCAGGTTGCTGAAAGCCTTGTCCAGCCAGACTTGGAATGCTCCCAGCGATGGGGCAACCACAAGAAATCTGGGCAACCTGTTCCAGTGGCTCAGCACCCTCAACATAATATCGGAAGATTTTTTTTTTCATTGTAAATGAACCTTCTTGCAGTTTAAAGCTGCTACCCCTTCTCCTGTTACTACAGGATGTGGTTAAAAAACAAACAAAAAGTCTTCCTCCATCTTCCTGCTGAAAGGCTGCAATAAGGTCTCCCTGGAGCCTTTCCTAGGCTAAACGCCCCCAACTCTTCCAGCTTTTCTTCACAGGGAGGTGTTCCAACTCTCTGATCATTTTTACGTCCCTCCTCTGGATGTGCTCTCACAGGTTCATGTTTGTCTTGTACCGGGGAGCCCAGCGCTGGATGCAGCGTTCCACATGGGGCCTTAGGAGAGCAGAGTAGAGGGGCAAGGTCACGTCCCGTGACCTGCTGGCCACAATTCTTTTGATGCAGCCCAGAATATGGTTGGGCTACAAACACTGCCAGCTCATACGTGATGTTTCATCCGCCAGTACCCCCAAGGCTTTCTCTGCAGGGCTACTCTCAATCAGTTCATCCCCCAGCCTGTACTGGTACTGGGGATTGCCCCAGCCCAGGTGCAACACCTTGTTGAAGTCTGAGGTACACTTGGACCTACTCAAACCTGTCAGTGTCCCTCTGGAGGACATCTCTTCCCACTAACACGTCAGCTGTACCGCTGCACTCAGGTGTCACCCACAAACCTTTTGAGGGTGCATTCAATCCTACTGTGTATGTCATTAATGAAGCTGTCAAATAGTGTGGACCAGTACAGACCTCTTGAGGGACACCACTCGTTACAGGTCTCCGTTTGGCCAATTAAGCCAATTCCTTGTCCATCAATTAGTCTAGCCATCAAATCCATATTTCTCCAGTTTAGAGGCAAGAATGTTGTGGGGAACCATATCAAAGGCACCACGGAAGCCCAGGTAGATGCAACCAGTTGCTCTTCCCTTGTACGCTGATGCAGTCACCTCATCAGAGCAGGCTGTTGAGTCAGGCATGATTTATCTTGGCTGAAGCTGTGCTGGCTGTCTCTAATCACCTCCCTGTCTTCCATACGGTAACTTCCAGGAGGATTGGTTCCATGATCATACCAGGCACTGAGGTGAGGCTGACTGCTTGGTAGTTTCTAGGGTCCTCCTTACTGCCCTTTGAAAATGGGTGGGATTCTCTTTTTTCTCCAGCTGCTGGGGACTTTGCCTGATTGCCATGACTTTTCAAATACGATCAAGGGTGGCTTAGCAACTACATCAGCCAATTCCCTAAGGACCCTGCGATGCATCTTGTCAGGTCCCATGGACACATGTGTTCAGGTGACACGTGTGTTCTGGCCCTGAACCTGACCTTTTTTTACGATGGGAGCGACTTTGTTCCCCCAGGCCCTACCCTGAGATTCAGGGACTTGAAATGTTTATAAGTAAAAATAAATACCCAGCTTTAGGATAAACAGAATTTGTAAATATTTTTAAAAATATAAGCTTATACACACACACACGTATATGGTAAAGCTGGATATAAAAAGGATAGTGATGAGACTTTGCATACTGTTTGGAAGCCAAGAGACTCTGTGTGACTGTGCTTGGACTAATGTGCTGAGAATGCAGCTACACTAAAATATCGTCCTATGAAACAGCTGTGACTGCTCCCCTTTGAGATTTGAATAGCTTCAAATCCTGCAAAAAGCATACATATAGTTCTAGCCAACTATAGCCATTAAAAAATAGAAGGGAAGCACGTTGAACAATTAATGGCTTTCATTGTTCTCAAATTCAGGTAAATGAATTGTGCGGTACTACAGAAGTTCAAGTGTCTGCAGGAAAATCCTGACCTATGTACAGATGACTAGAGGTGTGCTGTGCACAACCTAGGGCTTTTGCGTATACTGTAAAGTACCATTATTTATTATTTTTGAAAAACAAAAACATTGTTAGTGATTTTTACTGTAAATGTATTTTCAGGGGATGTAGCTGTGAAGATACTAAAGGTTGTAGATCCAACCCCAGAACAGTTCCAGGCTTTCAGAAACGAAGTGGCTGTATTAAGGTGAGTTCACATTTTCTTTGCTTCGCTTTGTTATTTGATGGCACTGTATTTGCCTACTACCCCTCCTTTAAGCCATCTTCCCCAATATTCTGTTTGATAGGCAGAAAAAGCAGATCTCCAGAGAAAAACAACAGAAAAGAGAGCATATGGCGATACCTCTGAACCTATTGTAGACCTGTGAGACACCAGTAGTAACTCAGTGGTTCTTTGCTACTTCTGACATTTGTTTTTTTTCCAGATAACACTAACATCCGTAGTCCTTCAGGTCACATTTGGCATGTAATAGCTGGTGAAGATTAACAAATTCTGCCATAACGCTCATCACCAGACAGAATATTCAATCTGTACCTTTTTTTAAATTGCAGCATAATTCCCTTTTTATGGTTCTCTGATCCATGTAACTTTCCATGTGTTCTGCTTTCAAATACTGGTGTTGTAATGTCTAATTAAAATTAAAGTAACTAATTTTAACACTGAAATTAAGTAATTGATTTTAAAACTGAATCCTGCGACTCAACCTGTTAGAATATATAGGAACTATATTTTTCATCTGTTAACTCCTTTACAGGACATAATAACCATTTAGTTTCCTGTTGGGATTCAGTCTTCTATTTTAAGGTGTCACTTTTTCATAGCTTTCAGGGAGATTTTTATTATTCCAGTCACTTATTCTAATACCACTTGCAAGTGTTACTGTTGGTAACTAATTTCAAACCCCCTGAGTTTTCTTGACATCTTTCTTTTAAACATTGTTCTTAAATAACTTCCTTGGAATTAAAGGGAAGTATTTTATCTAAAAAGATCAGCTAATTTTATTTAAAAAAAAGGCAAACAGAAATGAGTGACTGTGGCATGTTTTTCTTATTTTTAAAAACAAACTTCACACTTGCATCTCCTTAAACTGTTTGTTTTTGGACTTGAAAGCTGAAGTATATGTTCCTTCAGATGGGAATGCATTTTCAAAAGAACTTGAAAACACTTTTTGTAAAGATACTAATTTCTTTTTCTGCTCCTTTCCATTAGGAAGACTCGGCATGTTAATATTTTGCTCTTTATGGGCTACATGACTAAAGATAACCTGGCCATTGTTACACAGTGGTGTGAAGGAAGCAGTCTGTATAAACACCTGCATGTTCAAGAGACCAAGTTCCAAATGTTCCAGCTCATTGATATTGCTCGGCAGACAGCACAGGGAATGGAGTGAGTAGGATCAGTAATGGTCTGTTGTCATCTCTTGGAATTACGTTTCCTTTTCCTTCCCCAGACCTTAACACGTAACCGTGGAGCTATTGCTTCAAGACTTGAATATGTCAAGCTGGCGTACTGAGTCAGGAGTTAGTGTCTGTGTACAGATGGTGTGAATGAAGATTTGTGATGAATCTACATAATATTTCAGAACTTCTTAAACACTATTTAAATCTTTGCCACATAGTTCTAAAAGGTTACGCTCTGATCCATGTCAAAGGACTGTTGAGACTGCAAAGTTAAGTACTCAAATGAAAAAGATTTTGTGCAGCCTTACTCCAGCACTGTGGTACGCATTGTCACTTGCTTTCATCTAGGATTTTTCTGATAGAATCTTGTCTTAATTCATGTTAGACCACTAGCCACTAAGAGTCAATATTTCTGTATGTTATCTACATTGTACCTTAAGGTCTTACTGAAAAGCAGTAGATGACATCATATTCTAAACTTAGAATTATTGAGTTCCTTCTTTTTTTCCTTGTTGTTGGAGAATACAGGGACTCTGAGTGTTTCATAATGCAAGTACGATCTAAGACAGGTCAGATAGAAGCTTTATCAACTATGATCTTAGTGAAAGAACATTTGGGCAGCATCTCCCCGTCTGCTCCCCTGTTCTTTGCCAAGTGATTGCAAAGATCCGATCTATACACTGTTAGGGGGGAAAAAAGGCAGTAAGAAAAAACAATCATTCTGTTAGCAAGGCCAACTACTAGGTGGGGTTGGCCACCTTAAGGAGCTTGTTAACTGCCACGGTTCTAGCAAGGAGTCAGTGTGACAATATGGAGAGACGGCTCGTGGTGGAGCCTGTGGGAATGGCAACCTCAGTATTATCTGACCTCAGAAGCAAGAGGTTGGAAATAATCAGACTGATAGCTTTTAGTTGAAAGGAATGTTCTCTTAGGTAAAATAAACTTAGACCTCTCAAATGACCTCTCAAATCTTCAGTAACTTAGACCTCTCAAATCTTAAATAATAATTTTACCACCACACAGTGTTGCCATAACATTGCAGTGCTTTGGTAAGCGCTAATTAATATTGACAGTACTTCTGTGACATGAAGGGATGGCTCTTTCCATTCTACAGTGGCAGATCTCACACACAGATAAATCTTGGAAAAATTCTCTGGGTGTTTGAGTAGAAACAGTAACCACCTCAGTTCTATTTCAGACCAATTAATATTAGTGTTCGTAGCACAGAAGATGCTGACATTGCTGAAGCTGTCAGTGCTCATCTGTTTTGTAATCAGGACCCAGGTTTCCAGTCTGACGCCCAGCAAAGCAGGAACATATACTGTGACCGCAGATTAAAACAGTTCGTGAAAAGTGAGCCTTAGCATAGCATGCAAAGCTCACGAATAAGAGGATGGCATCAGGTTCTCTAGGGCATTATTACGTTATGTGACAACGATGCTATTATTTCTCTTCTTGAGATATATTTACGTTGCTTTCACTTTCTGTAATGCTGTAGCTTTGTAGTTGACTAGCACGTGCTACATTTGTCTTTCCTGTGAATTTCTCTGTATCCTGTAAATTCACTAAAGCAAGAGATTATGAACGTGGTTGTATGTATTAAACTGACAGTGTCTGGCAGTAAATGAAAAGGCCCGGTTTGTACGAACAGCTTCCATTATGTCACTTTTCTGTTGTTTCTTTCGTAGCTACCTACATGCGAAGAATATCATCCACAGAGACATGAAGTCCAATAGTATCCTTTCCTATTGTTAACATGGATCTGCTGGGGGCTTAAAATAGCTGTTTCAAATGTATATAACTAAAAATGAATAATTCCTCTGGATGAGTGAGAAGATACGTTTAGCAAGGACTTGCTTAGAAGGTATGTGCATGCTCACTGAACTGTTGTTATAAAGATGAAACAAGAGATGCAGCAGTCATGCTCCAGAATTGTCTTATTTTAATTAAATGGTATTTATGCAATACATCTTTATTAGCTGGAAGATAACTGTAGAGAAGTGCTACTTGATGGGGGGATGTGTGTGCATACCAGTGCATATAAAAATAATCATTTCAGTATATAGGAATTTAGTGTATAGGAGGTTAGGACTTTGTGATTCCTCATGATGGTAACCTTGAACTATGAGTCTGTTTGTCATGGTATTTCAGAATCATCTTTTCAAATTTAAGACATTCTTAAATGAAATTGTAGCCTCTCAATCTTTACTAACCTTTTAAGCAGATTACAACTAGTGCAGACCTGCATTTTTCCAGTTGAAGTAGTTAGATCATGGTTAAATTTCAGGAGATCTACCAAAGGGCTTTATGTAAATAATTTTATTTTGATATTTGTTTTGCAATAGTTCTTTCTTAGTTTTCTTTTTGTAGTTGTAATGGCTTCTGTGGTGTTTCTTTGTGTCTCTTGACAACATTTACTTATGTGTATTTGATGTCAACAGTTCATTTCTATAGTGCCTTGTAAAGAAGGTAAATACACAAATAACACTAAAACATACGGTCTTGTTTGGTCCTAATTCTGTAAATACAGATGCCCTAAAATTACTTTTTCTCTAAGATACAATGCATAGTAGGCAAAACAAAAAACGATAGTTCTTGGATAGTTGACTTGTATTTGTGTGAACCCTAACCGGATGCTTTGGAATCATGACCAAAAAATCAGCGTTATTTACTCAAGTTTTCTACAGAATTTCTTTAACAATTGTTCAGATATATTTCTTCATGAAGGCCTCACAGTGAAAATAGGAGACTTTGGTCTGGCAACTGTAAAGTCCAGGTGGAGTGGATCACAACAGGTGGAACAACCCACTGGTTCAATCTTGTGGATGGTGAGCAAAACACTGTACTGCTTCTTGAGTAGTTTTCTTTCATTCTGTTGAAGTATGCTTTGTCTGTTGAGCACTAGATTTGGGACAAAGCTTCAAATCTAAGTGACGATGTATGCTGTTAGTACTGTGTAGACATTTATTCCAGTTGTAGGACAAGTTAAAATTGAAGAATGAAGTGCTGAGGTGCTTGATTGTCCAAAGTAGACACCATTCACCATGTGAATCGAAAGATTTTCCTCTTGCATTTTTGGAGTTCTAAACATAGAGGGCAAAGACAGAGCTGTCGGTGGAATTGCAAGGAGTTGTTCCAAGAGCAACCCCACCTCATGTGCTTGCTGGTTACACATTCAGCAGCTTTGTCAGGCGGTAGGGCAAAGGATGGGAAGTGCTCCTTGAAGTGTGGGGAGGAGCACAAGTCATCTTTGGTGCCTGTATGCTGCTTGACACACACCAAGATGGAGCTGTGAGGCCCACTGCTGCTCCTTCCCTTGCATGAGATTGCTGCAGGAGGTTTTGAGGCAGCTCAGAAGCGTTGGAGGTGAATGTGAGTTTGTGTGTGGAAGTTCTCAAATCCTGCTGGCAAGTTTGGGGGGTTTCTTTTGAAGTGTAATTGCAAAGTCCTTGTCTGAGAGGACTTTCCCAGGGATTGCCTTCATGTTTAATTTCTGCGAGAACTTAGAAGGCAGTTCCACGTTTTTCCTTACAAAAATCATTTGGAAAAAATCAACTTTTCAGGTACATGACTTGAATAGAGTAAATGCAGTAATTGAACAGTGCCAGTTACCAAGTTAAAAAACATCATTAAAATTATACAAGGATGTCTTGTTTAGCAGCAATATTCCATCAATGTGCTGTTGAAGTTCCACTTGACCCATTTTTGTTAATACTGGGCAGTTTATTTAGATTCAGAATGTGGCTTAATTAACAGCATTTTGTAGCTCCCAGGTAGCAACGCTTGTGGTACAATTAGAAAGGACTTGCAGAGTGCTATGCATTTGTACGTATTAAATCTTCAGCTCCTTAACGCTGAATGACTTGCAGGTGTTACTTGAAACAGGTTTTCCTTTTTATTTTTATTTTTTTAATTCCTAGCAGCCTTCATTGTTGCTTGGGTATTTGTATTTTGAGAAAAGGCAGGAAGTGTTCATTAAGAATACTAGGATACTTGGCCAAGATTTGTGACAGAAAATGCACAAAGAACCTGAAACCAAGTTACGACATCTATCTATCTATCTATTTAAAGAAATCTCCTTATAACTTCCATAAGATACTTAAAATTAACACACAACAGTGTATGCCTATATACATAAAACAGTTTGGAGGGAAAAAAAAATGCATTTTTTGCTTTTTGCAGTTTTTTCATTTTAATCAGTTACAGACCATCTTGCTGACTTGTCATTACATAGGAAGGAGATGAATTCTGTTTCCTTGAAAATTGATATGATCTGAGTTTGTGTCATGCTGTGGTACTTTGAAGTAGTGCTTTGTTCAGTAATTCTGAGGGACTTCTTTAGGGGAAAAAATCTTAGTTAACAGGAAAGATGCTGTGGTGGTTTATGCATTGTTTCACTAACAGGAAAGATGCTGTGGTGGTTTATGCATTGTTTCACTAAATCAGTCAATGTTTTTTTGTTTTTTAGCATCATAATTTTACTTTGCTTTGCAAAGATGAGAGTGCTCTTGCATTTCTTGATCTTCAATATATTCTATTTTTTACTTCCTGTAAATGTTTTAGTATCAATTTTTCAAGCAATTTAGTCTGTATGACCATTTTATATTTAGGCCTCTATTACTTGCCTGCTCAAGGTTTTTTAATGGACAAATGGATTGAACGTGGTTAAATGCTTAAAGTAACACACAAAAATTTGGGAGCGTTTAGGTTTTGGTGGAGAAAGGATGTGAGTTCTGTTAAGAGAAAAATAAAACTGCACGTCCATTTGAAATGCCTACTGGTATCACGAATGCCCTGGGAAATAGTCCTAGAAGCAGCTGTGCAAAAGGTCTCTTTCCATGCGGGTGCTCTAACCACTGGTATTCTTTTTGCTTCCATGTTGCCTGAATTATTTTCTTCAGAAGAACTTTCTCGTAAGTTTAGGAGCAGAAAATGTTCTTGTGCCAAACTGCCTATTGCCACTGCCACTTCCTCAAGTGTGAGAACAGGGGCTTGAATGCTCCTGGGTGGAGGAGAGCACCGATTGCTGCTTCTGACTCGTGGCAGCGTGCCTGATGAAGAAGGCTCTCGGCATGGGAACTCCTCATCCTCCTTCCCCAGCCCTGGCTGTCAGCAGACCCGGGGGGCTCTGTGCCTGCGCCTGGTCGTGTGGGCCGAGTGCCCTGGCTTCTCTGGAGCCAGAGAATGAGTCTGCTGGAAGGAACCTGAACAGTTCAGGCAGCACAGCTTTAGGCGTTTTTCTTTCTGTATTTTTTTTAAGTCCGTTATTTGCACATGTGCGGCTTGACTTGCAGGTCATACTTTGGAACGTCGTACACAACAAATAGCGTTCTTGGCAGGCAGGTGTCTTTAACTTGTTTTAAAACTGATGGTGAGAAAATCATGTGCAGTTGTATGGAAGAGATAAGGACAAAAAGCCCACGTATATTGCAAATATAATGGCACAATGCTCGCTGAATCCAATTGTGTTTTTTTTTGTGTACACTCAATTGTATGCATATATATGTATTTGTCAGTGCAGTCGGTGTTATTCTGCAGCTTAGGATACCTCAAGATCTCTGAGTTTTACCTTTTTTCACTAATTATTTCTGAACCCCTCTGCTTTCCATTGTACCTTCCGCTTGTCTGTTTCAAAGCTCCATTAACACTTTGAATTAATTAATACTTTTAATACCCCATTAATGCTTTTGTTTTTTTTCTCCTTCTGAAGGCACCAGAAGTGATACGGATGCAGGACAGTAACCCGTTTAGTTTCCAGTCAGATGTCTACTCCTATGGAATAGTATTATATGAACTCATGACAGGAGAGTTGCCGTACTCCCACATAAACAACCGGGATCAGGTAAGAAGCAACCTTAATACTCCACTTTATTTCTAGGCATGATTTTTTACTTTTCCTGAAGGAATGCAAGATAGAGACAAATGCAAAACACCAATCGGAATGCTGCTTACCGCAGTTTGTTTCAGCAGTAAATCTGTGTAGTTGAATATTTACTTAAATACTGATAATGACAGTTGTTCCAGAAAAAAAAAATGTTTATAAATATTTTAAGTGCCCTGTGATTTAGTCTTCATGAGGCTGTATTCTTACCCGGTCAGTTAACAGCTGAAGAGGCACATTAAGGATTGAAACCTCAACTGTGTTCTCTTTAGATTAATGCTTTTTTTTTTGCTTAGCAAGTGTAGAGTTAATTCATTATTGGAAACTTTTTTTTTTCTGAAGGGCATGAACTTAAAACTTCCAGATCTTTATGATCACTGTTTTGCTGATCCTCAGTTTTTTTGTTGTTTTGTTTGTTGTCTGTATGCTTTGCTATGTTAAATGAAGATCTAATAATGAGCGGGGGGGGGGACACAAACCACTGTTTTCGCCCCTATTGTGTTTATCATCTGTTCCAAGTAGGAGAAGCCAGTTCAGTTAAAGAAGTTTGTTGTTATTTTAAAAGCTGTGATATTGGAATGTATTTTAATTCATCACCTTGAAATTCTGTGCAAGCTTTAATAATCAGTACTATCACAAAACATGTGACACTTACCCCTCAGGTAAGTTTTTTTGGGAAGGATGGAATATAGCCTGGGGAATTTGACCTTATTTTAGCAGCTTCATATGGACTTTTTTGGGGCTAATGTAATTTGAAGAAGAAATAATAACACAATTAGTCCTGCTTAAAAGAATTAATCCCCCTTTCCCCCCAACCCCCCCCAAAAGAGGAAAAAAAAGCAGTATTACCTTACCAGTATTTCATAGTTAGCTATTAACGTTAATGAAAATGGGATAGAATCTCAGCCTAGACCCATGAACTTGGACTAAAACAGAAAATGTGTTTTCCAACACTATTTCTTAGTGTTTTTTTTTTTTTTTCCAAAACACTGTTTTCCTTTATGCTGCAATCATTACGATTAGTCATTAGGAGCTCCTTTCCACTTGACCGCTGTACGTCGGCTTTTGCAGATGTATCTTACTGAGACACCTGAAAACACAGCTCTGCTGACTGATGAAGCTGTTGTGCCAAACTGGCTGCTTGTAACTGCTCAAGTTGAGGGAGGATCATTTGGTGCTTGTACACTTCAACTCAAGGAAATTGCCGTGGCACGTACTGCGTCCTGTTCTGTTCTAATTGCAGCAGTGCCTTCACTTCTTGGAATATTATCAGCCACAGTGTCACTCTAATTACGTCCTGCACTGTACAAAAGCAAGACCATTGTTTCAGTTAACTAATTGGGACGAATCTACGCGCAGTGCTTTTTTCTGTGCTGGTGTGTTTGCCTGTGGTGCTTATGTTGGATCGTTTTGGTACACTAGAGCTTTCAATCAGTGAAACAACTTCTACAGCTTTGGTTTTCTGCTATTTACTTGTTCTTCTTTTTTAGATTATTTTCATGGTTGGCCGAGGGTATGCTTCTCCAGACCTCAGTAAATTGTATAAGAACTGCCCCAAAGCGATGAAGAGGCTTGTAGCAGATTGTTTGAAGAAGGTTAGGGAAGAAAGACCTTTGTTTCCACAAGTAAGTGTTTGTTTTTCTGCAGACAACAGTTTCCAAGTATTTTATAAATAGCCATTAACACACGGAACGTTCTAGATGGATACAAGCATTGGTTTAGAAACTGAAGGTAGATGCAGGAATAAAGTGTGGCATGCTTCCTCTTTTTGTGTTTATTCAGGTGTACCTTTAGCAACCCAGCTCCCTTGTGCAGTTTGTAATCCTGATTTAAAGGAATTATGTACAAAATCATTGAAAATAATATGCATGCTGACTGCAGGCATGTTAGACTGGCCTTAGAACAATTTGCTTGTAATACCTGAACCATTTCAGAGATAGGCAAAAAAAAAAAAGTATTTTGTTTGTACATTAGTTTTCCTCAACCCTGCACTGAAATAAGAATAAGAGACCATTCCAATTTTGCTTCCCCACAACTTTGTACAAGCAAATAAAACTCACTAGGGGATTTAAATTCACGTGCCAATTCTTGTTGTTTTTACAAAGCATACTTGACCCTTGTTCTGTCACTGTGAGGATGAGGAAGGGACCTTTTTTGTACTCATTAAATACCTGGAATTGAATAACAGCAGATTTTTTAAAAACATCTTGCTGTTACATTTAAGTGTAACTTTGGTTGTTGAAAGCCTCTTTGTAAATGAAGTTGTCTAAACGGATGACTAGGCAGAGGATGCAGTTCTTTCCCTGTGCAGAAGAAAAATTCTTTTCCCTATGCAGATCTTGGAGATTTGCACAGATGCTTGCATATTGATTGTAATATCAATGAAATTCTGAGACTCCCCATAGCACTAAAAACATACGGCAGAGTTCAGTTGTTCACACTGGCACGTTCCCAAAGTATTCTTTGCAGTGTCGCTACGTAACACGTTGTCGTTCTGAAGGAGATGCTTAAAGCAGAGAAGGTGCTTATCAAACCAAGGGGTAAGGCTTGATTAGAAAGAGATGCAGCTCTAACGTTTCTTTTCATTTTATGTGCATTTCCCTCAGATACTGTCTTCCATTGAATTGTTGCAACATTCTTTACCCAAGATCAACCGGAGTGCTTCTGAACCATCTCTGCATCGTGCAGCGCATACAGAGGACATAAATTCGTGCACATTAACATCCACAAGACTACCCGTTTTTTAGGATCGTGCTCCCCTTCCCTTATTCTCTCCAGTGATGGGAAAGAAACAGAAGTAACAGAAGTTGTGCTTTTAATGCCTCGGTGTACAGGATCAGTGCCAGCAGGATTATCCGCATCCCAGTTTTAAGAGCAAGCTGCTAAGGATGTCTGCAGTTCTTATCCTGCAGGGACACAGCTCCACATTGCCTTTTTCTACAGTTTCTTTTACTGGGATAGTTAACAGACTATAAATCAAGAGGTCTATTACTATTTTTTTAATAGATGCACTTGAGCCTTATTTTTCCCATACACAGAAGAGATGGATATTTCTTCGGCAGTGTTTCTGGATTGATTTAAATCTGCTGATAAATTGGTATTTTTTACAGCAAGGATGGCTCGACTTGGCATTTGAGGAAAGATAATGTGTTTTGGTGCTCTTTGATTGCCCCAGGCCATCTACCACTTTAAGTCGGGGGAGTTTTGCTGGAAATGGGTATCTGCAACCAAGACTGAGGGAAGAGGAAAAAAAAAAAAAACTTTGTGGAAATCAGCTCCTGCCTAAGAGCTTTCATCAAGCCAATGAAATAAGTTAAAATGCTAATTCAACACAAAATAGTTTTGCAATAGTTTTGCACATAGAAGACAAACTCTTGCAAAGGAATGGAGTATATTCTAAACTGTACTGCTCAGAGAAGGAAGCTAGCCAGTCTTGCTATGGTCATCTTCAGTAACTTAAGCAGCTTATTTTGGTACTATTGACTTGTTTCTTGCAGCCCAATGAGGTGGTAAGTGCAGAAAGACAGGCTTTTGTGGCTGATAAAGGCTAATTAACAGTATCAGTATACTTCTGCGAAATGAGCATAGTTTTCATCCCATCTGAAGCTGTCAGAGATGCACTATCAAGAGGAAACTGAGCATACACAGTTTTTCTTGCTGATTTGGGTTTTAATTTTGTTTTTATTGCTCCTGAGAAAATGCATTTATTGTAAGCCAAGGTTCCTCTGATTATCTTATTTTAATAAAATAAATTAAATTTTAGGTGTAAGATTCAATGTCATCATTTAATATAGTAAGCCACAGTTCTGACACATATGTGTAGATCTGAAAAGTTCAAAAAATAACAGAATTTTTTAAAGTTCTTAGGACAGATGCTACTGTACCAGTAAAAATGGTAAAAACAGGTAAAACATACTTGATGTGACAATGTATCAGTTTCTGATCACTTGCATTATAATATAGTTTTTATTCTACTGTAATAATCTTTCAGCAGCATCTACTTCTTAACGTATCTATACTGATCCACTATCAAGCTACTTAACTGCACCATTTTTGCTGTGTTCCATCTGTAAGCCTGTTTTTTTGCTTAGGTGGGGCGTGTTTTCTCTTGGCTGATAAGCAGGTGACAAGAAATCGGTGGCTTAATCTAAAAATATCTAAGAATTACTCATAAATAGCATTCTTTTCAAATATGTTCATTAACGGAAGCCAAATTTCCATTCTTGGGATATTATGTGCTTTGTAAGTAGGGGGTTTGTATCCACACACAAGGTCTGGTGAGGAAATGGAACCACCGGTATCTCAGTCTAAACTGCTGCCTCTAAAATTTGTTAGGCAAAATGGAGATGATTTGTTTTGCCATGAATTCTGACATCTTCCAAATGCAACTCGTAACTGCCCGTAATGTCAAAACAGACATGTCAGCTCCTACTTTGCAGCAAGAAAAAAAAAAAAAAACAAAGCAATTATGAAAGAAAGGAATTTGAAGTACGTAAGCCAGGAAGGTACTACCATAAACATATTTAGCCTTTGTCCTCAGAATATCAGCATAACCTTACTGCCTAGGGAATAACATTTCCACCCTTATAATTGAGAATGATGACAAAATTTGTGTTTAGGACTGATGAAAACAGTCCTGTATAGTTCTGCATGATTTTCATTAATATTCGTGGTATTTAAACATAGCCCTCTCTAAATGTCCTTTGTCTCTCATTTTACCTTCATTTTAATTTGTAAAAGTTTAAGAAGGATAAAAAGAAGTGGAAAGCTGCTCTTACCTTAGCACTGAATTCCAAAAGAGGAACCATTAACTCCTAACTTTTAAAAACAGGTTATGTGTCTCTGAAAAAACTAAAAACCATTCTTGATAAAAGCAAGAGGATTATTTTGAACCATTATTAGATGTAGCGTTAGATTTTGAAAGCTGTAAAATGAATTTAAAAAGGTGTGAGTTTGTCTTACCGCTCTTCCATTACAAGTTCCCTTTATGTAATCCCTAGGTAGTTTTGAAAAACAAGTTACCTTTTTAAATTTCAGATTTTTGTTTTCCCACTTCGTTTTCATGGAGCAAAGTAAATCAGGAATGTCTTGTTTAACTTTAAGGTAAAGAATATCCTCGCCATTGCTGGTTCTGTTTTTTTTTTTGTATATGTCACCACTGAAATCTTTCTCTCTGAAAAAAAAAATGCAGGAATGGCTGAAAAAAAGCTTCAGCAGGGAGGCTCAGGGGTGCAAGTATTTTAGGGTAGAAGGTATGGCTGGGCTGGAGCTCTTGAATATTCATCTTACAGAACTGCATTGCTCTTAGAGGTACTTAGTTTTCTTCAGCTCTGTAATTAACGAGTGATGAAGAATTATATTGCAATATGACATTGTAGGTAAGACCACCACTTGTGCCTTCAAATGCCAGTTTTTAAAAGGAAGTTGCACGGTAAGTAGTTCTACGTGTTTACAAGCTAAGGGCTGACTTCCCGGTAGGCACTGTTAACAGTTGGTGTGACGGCATGCAGAAGTTAGGTTTCCTGGATCAGAACTCAGAGCACCAGTTGCCTGTTCAGCTGGAGGGAACGGTTAGCCAGCAGAGATGGGATTTCTCCCTCTTCTGTTGGAACCCTTACAGAAAATGAGTGCTTGTATCCCAGATGCTGCTCGGATTTAGTTTTGACCCAGAAATGCCAAACAGCAGATGAAGCAGATAATCCTGGAGTAAGTAATCTGGTACTATTTAAAAAATGGTGGATACCAGCTCAAGGTTCCTGCTGTTGGCTTCGTGACACTGACACAGATTCTAGTTTCAGATCATCAAAGCAGTGCTCGAGGTGCCAACAAGAGGTTTTTTGCACAAATGCCTCTAAATATACTTAGTGTCACAACAATTGTTGTGTCAGTAATCACGTTTCCTGAAACATTTGTCTTTGTATCTTCTACACAGATGAGCAGCCTTTCGAGGCCATGCAGTCTCATCGTACAATTAGCCCTGTACTTCATTTTAAAATTGCATGCTGAACTTGCTTGGAAAAAACAAAAAACAACTTTGCTTGTACTCAGTGCATTAATGCTCAGTAGCCATTTAAAAGCCATTCACTAGCCATTTAAAAGATAGTCCAGACCAAAGTTTAGTTTAACTGCAAAGTTAATACAAATGACTTAGCAGAAATAACCTCTTACAAATTGCACAATCATACTGCAAATTACTTTTGCTCAAGGTGTAATTAAAAAAACAGAACTTAAAGTGAATCATAAAGCTTCTGCAACTCCAAGATGGATTACATTTTTAAAGAAAAAAAACAATTCAGTAACAATTCAATTGGCTCAGAAGAGATGTGCTTTAATACATAACTTTCTGGCCCTCTGTCAGTGTTGCCCTTAATCAGAAAAGGCAAATCAGCAGCTGGAGACAGTCCTAAAGAACTGCCACACTTACAAGTAGTAAATGTTGGAGCTTCTCCCTGTGCGTTTAGTAACAGCATCTGCCAGCTGCACCTGGGGACGGAAGGTACAGGGAAATGGGGCTGAGACTCAGAAGGATGTCTCAATCCTAGAAATACACGGAGATGGAAGAGGCTAAATATCTACTCTCCACACAGTTAAGATAAGTAGTGGTTAAAACTAATTGTTTCTTTTGTGACTGAAAGTATTTAATGTCGTATAGATATGAACTCTAAGATCACTGATATAAAATTAGTTACTCATTTAATTTTGGCTACTTCATTTAACCTGAACCAAGGTTTTCCCTTCAAGTTAAATACATTTGGAAAAAAAGTATTACTGTTGCAATTAATACTGAAAGTTACCTACTTATTCTGCAGTGTGTAATACCCACTTTGTGCTAGATGAATGTAGCTGGGTATTTTTGACTCCAGGATTAGTACTGCTGCTCTCTGCCTGGATATAGTACAATTGTGTTTGCTTTACAACAGGTGCTCCAGGAGGCGTTTCCTGCCACTCTGTGCTTCATTATTTTAAAACAATGGTAGGAACCGAGCTTGTGTGGTCGAACTGGTACGGTCTGCCACCGACAGGCAGCGTCCATGCCCCCTTCCTGAAACACTCGCTGTAATAATACAGAAAACTTTTTCTGAATTCGAAGTACTTTGCAAAGTACTCTGAGGTATAATGTATTAGCTCCTAAATCCCTTCTGTAAGAAAGGAGAAGCTACGCTCATAATTCCCAGTGGGTTGTTGTAAATACGCGTTTTAGTTGATTTAGCAGGAAAAAAAGCACCCTAAACAGCTTTAGCAATAGTTTTTAAAAGCTTATGCTTTAAACGGCAAGAGAAGAGCCATATTTAACATTACCACTCAATTTACAAGACAGCATATGTTAGGCCAAAGAGGAGGAGACTCCTCTTGGTATTAAGGGATTTTTTTCCATGCAATCAGTTTAACTTTTTAAATATATTTTAGTTTTTCTGTTGCCATACAAAAAACTATCTGAAAACTTTACCAGGACTGCACAAGTAAACCACAGGGCACATTCATTCTAACTGTGCTGTAATAATTAAAACCATCGCTAAATAAATAGCTGGATTGCTACCAAAGAGTGCACCTTTCGTTGCCTTTATTGAGAAGTAGCAGAATCCTCATCAGCCCCAGAAAGGTGCATGAAAAGTTCTCCAAGTTCTGTTACTTGATCATCTGTGCTGGTCACAGTCCTACTTTCTCTGTCTTCAATAAAGTCCCACAGACGAACGGAATTGAAGAACTGCGATAGAAAAAAAAATCTTATTTAGCTTGACAGAGTTCAGTTCAAGTATTTTCCTTTATCAGTCCTCTTTCCTCATTAAAAACAAAAAGAAACGGAACTTGAGACTTAAAACAGCAATATTTGCTGTTAATTTAAGTGACAATGAGTCTGTTCAGTGTTACCGTGTAAATAATAGCTGATGTCAGACTGGGCAGCATTAATGGGCTGCATCTAATATCTAAAAACTATTAAAATAATGAGGCCTGTCTTGACCATTCAGGATGGTGGCCAAGGCACGCTGAGTTTCTGGGACGGCTTCAACCATCTCTGCTGGTCTCATTGATAGCAACATGCAGGCAAGTGAGAGTAGCTTTTAATTGTACTATGGGTGACAGCTCTAACTGGTTCATTTCTTTGTAGAGAGGTCTGCAATGAGAAGCACTGCTTAAAAAAGATAAATTTTTGCTTTTAAATGAAAGCTGCCCTCGCTCCCTAACAACAAACCTCTGCCTCGAGGAAAGTTGGGGGATGTTTTCTTTACTTCTGTTAAGGCCGTGCATTTCACGGACCACACTGAAGTGGTGCACTTCACCTTCAAAAAGCGTTACCAACTACAAATGACTGGAGCATTCCCTTACCCGCACAGTCCCCTCAGAGCTGAGCTGTTTCCTTGGTTTTTCAGGTTCGGCTCGTGTCCCATCCGGATAGGCATGAAGGTAAAGACACTTTCCTCCAAACGGACAAGTTCCTTTCCCTTGTTCAAAGTACTTGCAGGGTTTTTTTCTGATGCAATTAGAAGAGAGAGTTATTGCCTTCAGTGAGTTTGGAAGCTGACACAGTTCTTTTCCATGCTTTAATTATCTCATCGCATTCCATGATGCAGAGTACTACTGTTAAATATGAGACCAACACTCTTGGTGTGTTAACTGGAAACAGTTAAATAGATGGGAAAGAAAACTAAACGTGAACAAAGAAATACATAAAAGAGCAGCACCATAAGTGAAAAAATAATAAAAAAGACACTGAACGTGCAGGATCTTCAAAGAATGCCATCTATCCTGCACAGCTAGGTTTTCATTCCCATGAACAAAATCTGTTGCTTTCTACCGCTTCATTTTTATGAAGCGTTTCCTCGCATCACCTCCTTTGGAAGTTCCGTGACAACGCGTTATTAATTTAAGTTTCCATCAGCTTTGTTGGTGAACTGAGTTGTTCTAGTGACATCGCATTTTTTTATAAAGGCATTACTAGTGATGGGCTGGAGTTTGGGGTGTTGTTCTACCATGAAAAATATATGAAGGTGAAGCTACAGAGAAATTGCAACTGAACTTATATGCAAACTTACTTAATATGCAAACAGTGATGAAACGGAGCCTTAAGTCCTAAATACAGCTCCTAAATAGCAACTGAAGGGAGGAGAAAGCTCAACAATAACAAGAAACAAACAACACCACAAAAAAAAGCAGGCAGTGCATTAAAAATGGAATTAATTTGTCTTGGGTTAGAACGCAAGTGATCTGTGAGTTCCAGTTTTCTAAGTTTGGCTTGTTTCTTTCTGTGGTGGCATGTGAATCAGGGTGAGTTTGTGCTGGGACGACCCCTGCTCTGAGCTCAGACTCCCCTTCAGTGACCATTTCATTAGCATTTTCTCACTCTGTGTAATACTACGTCCCCAAAGTTAAACTGACTGCCAAGAGATTTATTTGTAAGACCTCTTCGGTACAGCGATGCTTAGGTACAACACAACACTTCAGTCTTAGCCAAACACTTAAAGCAAAAACCATTTTGGTATTCTCAAAATGCAAAAGCCAAAACCCAGCTTGTAACGCTACCTGATGGTGCTGTTCCAATAAAACAAAAGCTTGCCTTGCTTAGAATGTGCAGTCATTTGAAAACTGCCTAAGCCAAGACATTGAGCACAACTTACTACGCTCAGCACAAAGTCCTTTAGGATTAAAGTGAAAAACCACCCCAGTAATAGGGTATTGAAAACAGTATCAAGAACCTCAGTATAAAGTGATTAATTTTATTCAAGTACTTTGCCTGACTGTAAGGTAAAACAGGAAGCTGGATTAAAGAGTTAATGGAGCAGTACAGCTTTCAGCAATTCTGCTGCTAAGTTATAACAATACTTCCAAGACAAATCTCCCCAGGCAGTTGAAAAGCTAGCAACCTGCTACAGCTTTAGGTTAAACCTATTTTTCCTGTACTCCAAAGGGCAAGTTTAAAAAGTTGGTGCGTATCACAAAATAAAGCTGTGCAACCTTTAGCGAAATAATCGTGACTCATTTGGGTCACGCATAAATCTGCTTGTTTCCCTTTAAAAGAGTGAGCAATGAGATAAGTTAATGGGTCCTTATTGTTCCCTGAACTAAGTGACCTGTACAGATTCCAGGCAAGCACAGCTTTGCAAAGCAGCTGTAAAACACCACTTTAGCAGACCTCTCCCAGTGCTCCAATCACCAAGCAAATCTTTATTAGACAATAAAGGGACTGGAGTGTTGTATTTTCCATTTCCAATAGCCATTACAAAAGACTTGTGAAATTTTAAGCCCGTATTTCAAGATACAATCACAAAAATCAGGCCTTCCTTCCTTGTTTTCTCCATAACTGTCAGCCTTCCAGGCAATTACGTCCAAAGGATCAGCAGAAACTGTACAAATGCAGTTTTGGAAGTGAAACGCCAAAGCCTCAGCACTTCAGAGCACAATGAGTTCGAGCAACTTCTGATCTGTAACTACAACAGACCCTGTCACAGCAGCTGAAAAGCTAAGCTAAATCCGGTGTGCCGTTAACAGAGATAAAGAGTTATTTACTGAATGGTTTGTAATCATCTAAGTATCAAAATACAGGGATTTTAATTGAGTAAGTCTTAGTGTATCTTAAGGACAATATAAGGAATATCTGTGGTTAATGAACTTACCCCACTCCCTGCTTAAATGCTTCAATCAGCTCATTCTTCTTGTCCTGGTCTTCTACCCAATACACGCTAGGGATGACAAACTCCGATATCACACGGCACTCGGGACAAGACCTTAATGGATCAAGACAAAGAAGGAATGCTTTGTTACTTTGTGAAAGCGATACTCAAGAAACCAGCCCGAAACTGCAGGCTCCTGAGTGACAGGGCGACGTTGGTCCCACGGATGCATGGGACAGCCCCACGGGTGAGGACCGCACATACACGCAGCTCTTGTTTCAACTGAAATAATCCCCAATGGCACAGTCAGGCTTGTGCTGCCTTGCATTTGTTTCAAGACTTGAACCAAAGTAATAGATATTTCCTGAAGAAACATGGATAAAGGCCCAATACACAGAAATAAACTAACTGCTGTGAAAGCGCTGCGGCTCCCATACAGCAGAAAGCCAAACCAGACGAATAAAGGAAAAGGATTGTCCCTGAGCCCATTGAAATACAATCTGAAATCTACAGCACTGATGAGTTGTTCATTTAGTGGTTTCACGAGATGGATTTATTCATTAGGAGCTAAGATCAAGAATGAAATAAGCAACTTCTGGTACCCCAACACGCCTAGGAAAACCTCTATTACCTGGTACCTCCCTGTAAGTCCTGTAAAAACACCTTGTGTCTCTGCAGGCACTGCTTTTGAAACTAATCCAAGCCCGTCATGTAGAGTAACTATACGAAAACTGGTATGTTCACTATTATGAATCATGTAAAAAACACTTTTGGAGAATTTATATTAGTACCTAATCACATCCAAACCTGACTCCAGAGCACTGTTTCTGCAAAAAAAGCCGCAGTCCCTGTTGTAACCAGAACGTCCCAGTACCTGCCTAATGAGCTAACTTTCATCTCAATGGAATTCATCATGAAAGTTGTCCAGGAAAGTCTCTTTTGGCAGCGGACTGAAAATATTTCCCTCCTCTCGCTCAGCGTGCTTTTATCTTGAAAGAGTTTTCAAAGAGATTCTAAAAAAAGGAAATTGCCCTAATTGGATGTTTAAAACTCTTTCATCTAAGGCAGAATCTGTTTAGAATATTGTTTTTGCATAGTTAGAAGATGGAGAAGTTTACTCAGATACAGAAGTGTGATTATCGGAAGGTTTAGCTTGAGTGAGCTACGTTTAAGAGATGAATGCAGTAATTAAGGACATGCATAGGAAGGAGTTACTGTTTTGCAAACAGGTTCCTGTGAAGGAAGCAGGGGCAGAAGTCAGCTCAGCTATTCTGCATGTGGATGTTTGCACTTTGCCACATTGTCAACGCAGTGAGAGAGGGTTACATTAAAAACGGCCAACATGCTGAGCTGCAGCATGCGAGTGAACTTACCTGATGCCTCCTACCTGGGCGTGGAATTGGATCTTCTCATCTCACAGACATACTCTGGTGTCTTGCACTTTCCCAGCACTTGGACCAGGATTTTCTGAGCTTAGATCTCATTAATGGCTAGGCTAATATTTACAGCTAAGGAATGACCACATTTATTTCCAAATCGAGTCAAAGCACACCGGAGAGCCCATCTCACCGACCCAGGCCACGGTACGACAGTCCAGTTAACGCCAACTTACTTGATGATGGGATTCTCGAACTGCTTGGCACATCTCCACTGCCGGATGCAGGACAAACAGTACGTGTGATTGCAGTTGGAAAGGATCCCAAACCTCCTCTCAGAGGCTGATGGCTTTTCATATACCACTTCCATGCAGATACTGCACACTTTGTCCTGACTTGCCTGAAAGGCAAAGGCCTTCTCCATGTCATGCTCCAGTGTTGCCATGCACATCTGTCACGGGAGAGACGTCACTGGTTAGTGTAGTCCAGAGAGCAGCCTGTTCCTTGTAAAACAAAAGTGTCTCTGACAGGGATCTGACAGGAAAAACACGGCACGCTGATTAAAAGCATCATTGCTACCCTTCGTAATCATTGTTTATTTTTAACTACTTTAAGGGTGATCACGTAACTCAGCCCTCTGATGTTCTCTGCAGCTTCAGAAGTATCAGAAGCAAGGCTGCCTGAACACTTGCAATTTACACCTGTCTGCATCTGTCATGGAACGGGTATCACACAAGGAAATGTTTCAAATACCCCTAAAAATCATCTAATTCAGGGTCCATAACAGATACCACACTCAGGATGTCACCCTGTTGGTTATTAGAGCCACCGTCTTCATTCACCAGGTACTAAGCTTTCCCCTAGATAAGGAATTAGTCTCTTATTACGGCCTTTCCTACAGCATCTCATCGCGGTATCCCGGTTCTGACCATCAACCGATCTACTTTTACAGCACTACAGGGTGAGCTGGTGCTTGTGCCTGCACAGCTTTACCTCTTGCTTGCTCAGACAGCAGCAGGCTCCCGGGATGAGAACTCCTACGAGAGCACGTTTTGCAAGCGCAAGAACGGAGACTCCGACCCCTCAGATTCTGCTCCAGGCTCTGGAGGGACCATGACTCAGTAACCACTTCTGGTCTTTCTCCTCCTCAGCCTTGACATGAAAACTCCTGTTCCTCACCTGCTCTGACCTAAATTTGGAGGCTGGGCACAGGGAAGAGCTTAAGGCCCTCCTTACCCAGCCAATGCCCCATGCAGTGCCCCCGGCTTTCCTGAAGTTCATCTCCAAAATCTCTGTCCTCTGTTCAGTCTGTCCCTGTTTCACACAGCCCTGAACAAGCTGGGATATTTGAAGAGGTGACTCAGCAGACCAGCAGGGTGGTTGCTCTAAGACCGACTGAGACCTCTTGTAAGCTACAAAAGACATTTTCCTGGTAGAGTTTTAGGGTGTTCTGGTCTCCCAGCACTGCAGGCAAGTTTCTCCTAAGGAGGAAAAGGGAAAAAAAAGAAGTTGCTGTATAAAGCTATTTGCACTGCTGCTATGAATTAAGTCCTAGATCCTTAAACAGACCTCTGTTAGAATCATTGTAAGGCCAGGAAAACAGCACAGCCAAAGCCCTTCGGAACAACAGGCTATTCTACATAAAACATCTTTGGATTTTAGATCAAACAAAGCCAATCTTGCAGCAAGCAAACCAAATCCAACACAATTCCAGGTTACTATTACCATCTCGTGAGCCTTCCTCTGTTCTTGGTCAAAAGGGTGCAGTACTTGCAATCCACAAATTTCACACACGTCTCCATGCAGGTAAAGGCAGCGATCCCCGAAGTGGCACGCTCCTGCTGCAGCGTAAGGACACCACTGCTCTCCATCAGCACAGGAGCTTCCAGCTACAGGATCTTCCAGTCCACTGCAAATAGCTTCCAGATACGAATGGGGCTTCATTTCCACGTTATCATTTTTGTCACTGCAACACACCACGTCACTTGTGGCACTGGGCTTCTGCTTTTCTTCATTCAAGCCACTCAGATCTTATGAAAAAGAAACATAGCATGAACAATACAGGATACAGCACAAAACCTGCTCAAGAAGTTTCCCGTACTTTCTTTTCAAGAAATAGCAGGGGTTTTTTTAATTCCTTCTCAATTAAATTCCTTCTCAATTTTTTTTAACTCCTTCTCATCCTTGCGCCTCTTTTGCTCCCAAACTGCAAGAATTTTCACAAACTACTTATTTAAAAGACAAATTTCAAGGTCTCTGGAGCTGTCTTCTATTTACAAGCAGGATCAGAAAATCCTCCCACTTCACGTAAGGGCAACTGGCCCGTTTGGTGTGACTGAGGTAAGGGGTAGGAACCGCGTGCTGGCAGCCGGGGGACTCAGCTCCTGCCCCTGGTGCGAGGCATGGAGGGACGTCTCTGGGGCTTGTGTTCCTACACGCTGCCACAACCCTCCACAGACTGGTGCCCTGGCACAAAGCAGCCAGGTTTCTCACCATTTCAAATGCCCTCTCACTGAGAACAAAGTGCACGAAAAGATCTGAGGAGCGGGGATATTTTAACAATATTCCCAACCTATCTACCAAAAAATCCATCCCAGGCCAAAATCCCCTTTCAGGGCACACCAGGTTAAAAGCCAGTCAGTTAAACGCTGTCACTAAAAGGTACTGACAGGCACAAGGGCTTACGGGAAAGGGGACTCATGAGTTCGGAAGGCCTACAGCACCCCTCTCCAGCTGTCCATGAAATTCAAGTAACAGAAAAGGTGAAGAAATACCCAACTCCCATCAAGATCAGAGGACGACATCACTGAGGACGAGCACAGAACCACTCCTACTCACTTCTGTCCCGGAGCACTAGTGTTTTCTTCTCCCGTTTGCCAGTCTCACGCAGCTTGCTCTTGATTACCGGCGCGTTGTGCTCGGGCGGGTGGCGAGGGCTGTGCAGCGCGGCCGACGTAAGGGGAGGTGGCACAGGAGCCGCTGCGCCCCCTGACGCAGGAAGTCTGGTGTGATCATATCTGCACAAGACACAGACAGAATAAGTGGTACAAAAGCTAAGCCGGGGGCACAGCAGAGGGACAGCTCCCTTGATGAACCTCCCTGTCCTTTTTGTAACAAAATAAAGCTGAATAGCTACTTCAGATGCCTTTAACAAAAATGAAAATAAAAAACAAAGGGTTGTTTTAACAAGTTGACTGGAATGTTGACTCTCTTTCAAGGCCAGACAAGAAGTTTCTCAGTCTCAGAAAATGGATGCCTCTGAACGCACACCGAGATTTTCTTCCCTAGAGACACCAAGCACAGCTGAAAGAACATTATTCATGTGCATATTAAAGCAGATCTTCGTCATCTCCCCACACAAACAGGTTTGCTGACATTTCTCAGAGAAGCAAAATTAAAAGATGTGCAGTAAGGACTGACATTTTTTGATCTTGCTTTCCCCTTCCAAGCAGCAGCGCTTGCTGCCACACCACAGGCAGGAGATGCAGGGTTTGTGTGCAGCATAGGGGAGGATTCAAGGCACCTGGTAAAATGATGGAAACACGCCTAGCAGAACAGGGGCAAGCAGTGCAGGGCAACCAGAGGCTGGTCCAGCTAAGCCACAGGCACACCTGAACGCTAGAATTTACTGGTGAGAACAGAAACATTCTCCATATTCGTTTCTGGTCCTGTACTTAGCCCAGCTGCTTTGGGACATCTGAGGGCACATGACGCACGTAACCTACTGAGGCGTACGGCAAACTGTCAGGTGAAGGTGCAAACACACATTTCTCATCTGTGGCCAGAATTTGTCTGTGAAGGAGCCCCGGGCCGGCGGGACGTAACAACATCCACCCACACACAGCGTTCACCGGAGGGTCTCTCAAGGAGCCTTGACCAGAAGGCCGCAGGAGAGGGTGCAAAGCTGTTCCCTTTTCCCACAAAACCTAGGGGAACACGAAAAAAAATGCACTTTGCTCTAAGACAGAGCTGAAAGTCCTCAAAATCCTGCATCAGGATCTGCACGAGCACGGCTGTGAGCTCCACCACACAAAGCAGCACAGTGCTGCCAAAACACGGCCCCCCCCAGGCTCTGTGGTAACATGGGGAGCAAACCACGCTGCCAAACGCCGTTTCTTCTGAAGCTGCACATCTGAAATTCTGTTTTTAGTATTCAATAGTTCTCACCGCAATAAGAACGGGACGAAAACATCTGGGAAACTTGGAGTTTAGTTTATACAGGGTAAGATCGTCCCTGAAGCTAAGACACACTGTCAAACTACAATACTGTATTCGAGGCCGGCTTTAGCAGCGGGAGACAAGGCTCATCGTTATTCAGTGTAGTATTTCATTCTTTCTGCCATGCAAAAAGTCCCATCTTTTCCCGATCTGCGAGTCCCTGGGGTTTAAAGCACGCGATCCCTAGCCCCGGTTCGGCAGAGCTCGCTGCTCCAAGAAGGCCAGCTCTTTACCTGCACCGCGCTCCGTAGGCACACTGTCCCTTCTGGTAATACTTGCAGATCGTCGATGACTTGCTCGTGGCCAAATCGTGCGAGAACAGGCACTTGTTTCCCTCCCGACACACTCCTTGCAGGTAGTACCTGGGGGGAAGCAGTTCAGCGCTCAGGAATCCATTTTGTGGGGACGAGCCCGGCAGCCGCTGCCTTCCCCCGGGGACGCTTCCCCCGGCCCCTTCCCGAGGCCCCCCTCCAGCAGCGGCCGGGCCGGCCGCGGCTCCCCGAGCTCCGGGCGGCCTCGGGGACGGGCCGGGAGGGCAGGGGGCGCCCCGCGGCCCGGCCGGGGGCCAGCGGCGGGGAGCGGCCGCCCCGGCCTCGCGGTGGCGGCACGACCCGGTGCGGGCTG